>LPNX010526605.1:240869-290869 GCA_001517045.1 Pseudotsuga menziesii | reverse complement strand
AAATGTGGCAAAATGGTGAAAAATGGGAAATTGACCAAATGATGGAATAATTAGTCAAAATTGGTCCCAACAGCCTTAAGAGAATGCCCGCCACAATTCATGGTTTGAGAAGAATGTCCGCACCATGGTATTGTCTTATATCTAGTTGGTTTGGATACCTATTCACGATTTTATTTTGCTTTAATCTTTCTTGAGGAGAAATATATAGGCCTGCCAAAATAGGGTTTTTCACCAGTGGATGCAAAAATGGCTAAGTAGCCTCAGAAAGATGCTCGCCCTAAATTATGGGTTGGAGTAAATTCCCATAGCATATGGGGGTCTTGTAGATTGGTTTTTGGCCTACCTGACCATGTCTTCAAATTGTCTTGAAAGTGGATGAAGAAAATGTTATGGACCTGCCAAAAGGGTGTTTTAGGCAGATTAGACCAAATTGAGAAATTTGTCTCGAGTATGGAATTGATGTTAAATCTGCCCAAGTGGTCTTAAGGAAATGCCCGCCATGCCTCATAGGATGATGTGAAAAATGTATTGAGAATGTGAGTCTCTAGAGTGTTGTATGGAGCATACAACCATGTCACTTGCCTCACCAGAGAGTATCTAAGGAGGAAGATGTCAACCTGCCAAAAGTGCCTCCCAGCCATATTTGCACTATTCCAGTACTGGAAAAACTGCCTAAGTGGCTTCACGGAAATGCGTACCAGATATTGTCATGATGATGATAAATTTATATGAGGGTATGGGGTTGTTCTTTGATGAACTAGATATCTTTCCATGTTCTTATTTTTTCTTATGGCGACCACATGAGGAAAATAACAATCTGCCAAAATAGAAGAAAAATTGTTTTGCATATTCAAAAGTATGAAAAAATGACTAAGTGTTAAGAACAGGAGTTTGAGAGGTCAGTTGGAAATGCCCACCAAGGGTTGTATTTGTGCAAGTAAATTCATCAAATGTCATGGATCCATTCTTTGGTAAGTTTTCCATCTGCTCATGACTTCAAGTCTCCATAGGGTGTTCACACATGTGAAATAGGAGTCTGCCAAAATAGGAAGAAATATGTTTTGATGCTCAAAAGAAGTTAATAAGCTATTTTGAAATGCCCGCTAGAGGCTCAGGTTGTATCAGTAAATTCTAAGGGTGACATGGTCTTGTTTCCTGGTGGATTGGATATCCAGTGACACCTTCAGTTTTCTTAGAGATGGTCAGATGACAAAAATATGAGTCTGATGATGTGATGAGGTTGGAAAGACACATGATGGTGTCCTAATGTCTCATGATGTCTTTGTTACATTCTGATAGTGGTTTGCAACAGGTTACAGTATGATAATTTTGGGAATTCGACTAAGTGATGAAAAACTTCCCTAAAGCAGGTGCGTTATGAAAATTTCCACAATAATTCTTTAGAAGAAGAAAATGCCCGCCGAGGAGAGACAACGAAGCTTCAGAGGATGAAAGTGGTCCTGATGGAATCACCATGTTGGCCTCTAGCCATTGGGTGTCTCACACCTCAAATTGGATGAAAATAAAAATCTCATCACGTTGACCTAGGGTTTGATAAAAATTATGGTAAAAATGTGTAAGTGGCCTCCGTAAAATGTCCACCATTTCCAGTAGTTGATGGATTAAATTATTCTGATCGTATGGGTCTCTAGAGTGTTGATTAGTGCATCTAACCACATCACTATTTTGTCCAAAAACTCACTGAAGATGAAGTTACCAGTATGCCAAAAGTGCCATCTAGCTTGTTTTTCTCCAGTCCAGTAAAATGCCCGCCCAACTCGAAAGAAGATGAGTATGAAGGGGAAATCAGTTTGGTTGTGCTCAATGGGATGTACTTCATCATCTGGTATCATTGGTTCAGGAGTTGGTGAAAATAAAATTCCCTCAGGTTGACTTAGGGTTTTATAATTTAGTCAAAGTGGTAAATCTGTAGTTTAAAATGCTATTTTCAAATGCCCACCAAATGATGTGTGTGTGTCAATTAATTCATCAAATGATATGTATTTGTTCCTTCTTGAAGTGTTTATCTAGTCATGGTTTCAGTTTTCGCTATGGAGGTCACATGAGTGAAAAAATAATCTTCCATGTTGAAAAAAAATCATGTTCACACAGCGTATGAGTTTTCCCGCACATAGCTTAAAAATATATACCAAACAAGTTTTTCAGATGGCCGCACTTTTTCATTATATGTCGATAAATACAAAACTCCATCATACAAATATTTTTTTTTCATTAACTGCCGATAAATACATATATACATTGATTTATACATGTCTAGCATGTTTCAGAGATGGTTGCAATCCATCCTCTTGAGGAGAAGACAAATTTGAATTGTCTCTCTTGCCTTTCGTAGAAGACTGTAATTGTTATGGAGTTGGACAAGGCACTTATTGCAATTTATTTTCAAGCTCTTTAACTCTCTGTGAAACATTTTTTAAATTTTTATAACCCCCTTCGGCGTGCCCCTTCTCCCTACAATGTCTTTCAGTTGTCGTTATTAAAATTCTTCTTCTTTGCAAGCCCCTGCAATCAGAGCAAGGGCAATAACATTTTCCATCTCCCCTCGCCTCTAATGTCGCTCTAAACTAAGCAAGCTTCCTTGCATTTTCATTCATAGTGAAAAATCCTTGTAGTGACAAGTAATTGCCTTACCTACACCATACCAAACAGTAACTTGTCAAATACATTAGATATAAGTATATTTCTAAATATAGTATATTATATACCAATTTCTATAAATTAAAACATGAAGACTGTGATGAATAGGATTTTCATTGATGACAGCATTAATGAAAATCATTTTGGAAAAATATGGTAATTTGGTGAAAAATAGGAAAATGACCAAGTGTTGGAAAACTGGATCAGGTAGCCTTAAGAAAATGCCCACCACAAATTGTGTGTTGAATAAAATGCCTGCACCATATGGGGGTCTTGTAGATTGATATTTGGCCTACCTGACCATGTCTTCGTATTTTCTTTGAAGTAGCCGAGGAAGAAGTTATGAACCTGCCAAAACAATGTCTTCATATTTTCTTTGAAGTAGTTGAGAAAGAAGTTATGAGCCTGGTAAAACAATGTTTTAGACAGATTGGACCAGACTAAGAAAATTGTCTAAGTGTTGGAAAAACTGGCTCATGTGGCCTTGGGAAAATGCTCGCCGTACCTTATAGGTGTATGATAAAACTTATCTGAAGCTATAATCCTACAGCTTGTTGAAGAGGCTATCTCACCATGGTCTCAGTTTTCAAAGATGTTTGATGAAAAAGATAATGGTTTTCCAAAACAGAGTTTCAAGCTGTTTTGCACTATTCCAGTACTGGCAAAATTGCCTTAGTGGCCTCAGGGAAATGCCTGCCCTATCTCATAGGATTATGAGAAAAATAATATGAAAGGGTTAGGCTATATCTTGTTGATGGTTGCATCTAACCATGGTCTCAGTTATCCCGTGGAGTGTTTTATGACAAAGATATAAATCTGCCAAAAGTAAGAAAAATATTATTTTGCATTTGAAGAACACAAGAAAATTGGTTGTGTTAGATTTAGGAAATTGAAAAGAAATTTTGAAACGCGCACAAGGAGGGGTTATTTTGATGATAAAATTCATCATGCAGCATAGGCATGTTCCTTGGTGAACTGACTATCCAGCCATACCTTTAGGTTGCCTTATGATGGTCTCATATGCAAAATATCAATCTGCCAAAAATAGGAAAAATAATATTTTGCATAGTGAGAACAAAATAAAATTGACAGTGTTAAAAACAAGAGTTTGACAGGTCACTTGGAAATGCCCGCCAAGGGTTGTCTTTGTGCAAGTAAATTTATCAAATGTCATGGATCCATCCTTTGGTAAGTTTTCCATCTGCTCATGACTTCGGGTCTCCATAGAGTGTTCACACGTGTGAAATAGGAGTCTGCCAAAATGGGAAGAAAAATGTTTTGATGTTCAAGAGAGGTTGAGAAGCTATTTCGAAATGCTTGCCAGAGGTTGTGTGTGTTTCAATAGATTTGTCTTGTGATATGGTATTTTTCATTGTTGAAATGGCTATTTATCCATGCTTGTAGGTTTACTTATGGTGATCACATGAGGGAGAAATCAATCTGCCAAAGTAGAAGAAAATATGTTTTTACAAGTTAACAACAATTTTGTCTAAGTGTTAAATTAAACAGTTTGGAAGCCTATTTTCAAATGATCTCCAGATAATGTGTGTGTATCAAAAAGTTCAAAAGGTGACATGGATCTGATCCTTGTTGAGGTGGCTATCCAGCGATACTTCCAGTTTGCATTATGATGGTCATATATGCAAAATATGGACCTGCAAAGTTAGTGAAAAATAATAAACAGAGTTTATTAAATAAGAAGCTACAGGAATGTATTTAGAAAAATAAACAAAAATTTAATAAAAAGAATTAAGATAGAGTTTTGAAGAGACACATCTTACTATTGGAGAGATGCAATGTTTAGAAGAAGTTTTAATTGATTATTTCATTAAAACAATAAATAACAAATAGAGATTCGAAGAGGTCTCTAAGCATGATCACATGGCAAGGTGTAATTGGAACAACACATGAAGGACAAAGATGACTAAGGACATGCATAATGACATTGACAAGCAATCATGACAAGCATGGAACATCCAGAGAGTCAAATGACCCATTCTGTGATCATTTGAAGATGAATTGGGCAAGACAAAGATGTTGGTGCAAAGATGACAAGGAGATGGTGACATGAAAATAGACAAGCAAATTTGATGACAGAGATGGCTGCAATAATGATAAAATAATGGACAGGGAAAAGATTGTTGGCATCTCTAGAAGATCACGCGGGCATGCTAAATGAGGACAATTGTGTTGGTTGTGGAGCCTAATCTTCTCGATCCAAAGATATTATTCAATTGTGTTTGTACCCTAGGTGTATTGTACACTCATTCCCCTGTGAAAATGGGGGTTCGGGGGCGGAGCCCCCGAGAATTTTTTTTGGGATGTGTATTGGCCAATAGTATTGCAGACCCATGGTATTGGGTTAAGCTTAGAATTTTCCCATTGTATTTCCCCTATGAAAGAAAGCATTGTAAAACGATTGAGCATGGTATTGTATTGTATTGGAAGAGAGACTGTGAGAGCGTGAAGAGGAAGTGCAGCGGTTTTGCTGCAGGGTGTATCCCTTCATCTTTCTGGACTGTAATAAAAGGACTGGCAATTTCTTTGTGGACGTAACCCATCGTTTGGGTGAATCATGTTATATCTGTGTCTCTCTGTAATGTTTTAATATGTTTTGCATCTTGTTTATTGATTTAATTGTATATCTGTTATTGCTCTGTGGTCCTATTTTCTAACAAATTACGGGCATGATAGAAACTATTTCGGGCATAAGATATTGCCTATTGCAGGCATCTTTTTCACACCACCTGTGGGCATCCCTTATGGCCACCTACGGGTATTTGTGGGAGTTGTGGGCATCTTTGATGGCTCAAATGCGGAGTTTTGGGCATCTTTAAACCCTAGCTACGGGCATATGAATACATCACCTACTGGAACCTTGAAGATGGACAGTGCGGGCATACTTATTAGAAGATTAAAGACCCCCATACGGGCAGTTTAAGAAGGGTATGCAGGCATAAGAGAAGGCCAAGTATTGACATAAAAAATAAAATTAAAATGATGATGATGTGGAAAATTAAATAAATTTTTGTTAATGATAACAAAAATAAATTGGTGATGAGGTCGGACTCCTAAGACATGGAAATAAAAAACTATTTATTTAATTTAAAGAGACATGTCGTCCTCCTTAAATCCAAGAGAAGAAAATGTATAAATATAGAAGATAAGTTGTTATTTCAAATAAGAATATGGAGGAATTTTGGGAGTGCTTGTGGAGAATTCAGGAGGTTCGGTGAGGAGGTCAGTTCGGTGGTGTGAGGAAAGTGTGATGGAGCAGCAGGAGCAGCATAATATTTGTCTATATCTTTGATTTTCTGGGCTTCATCAAAATGATAATCTGACTGATAATTTGAAGTGGATGATGCTGGGCATAGTAATGAGTGATGTTGGGAACATATATTTATATTCTAAAGTAATGATGAAGGACACAACATGATGCTAATCTAGAGCTGCAATGTAACATGATACCAATGTAATCGATGGACAGTATGCTGGCATACTCTTGCTTAAAATTGGTTTAGGGAAGAATGCTCTAGGAACAGGATGCTGAAGAAATGCTATTGGACAAGAGAACATATATGAGTTAGTCATGATGAACACTCAGCTTGATATATGCTGATGTGGACATGAATGAAAACAAGATACTAATGGTGTATGGACAGAGTTGAGACTGGGCTGCAGTATGTTGTATGTTGAATGACTTACTGAGTGCAGAATGAAGACTTTCTGGTTGGTATTTTTGATGTGTGTGCCTGTGGCAAACTTTGGAAGAGTCTGATGTATCCATTGTAATTTTTAATCTGAAATTTGTATAGGGAGGTTGGGTGGAGCTGGGGAAAGACTTATTGGTCTTTTGACAAGTTGAAGCTTGTTTGGATGTTGTAGCTGACTAAACTATTCTGGTGGGTGGTGCCACCTTATGGGTTGTATCCCATATTGGAGATTGAAGTCTCCACTCATATAAAGATTACAAAACTATATATTGTGTCCCTTGTGCAATGTCTTGATAGTGATGTGCTTAATTGATGAATGACAAGTGATTAATTGATATTGTTCTTTGATAAATATGTTGTTGAAGAAATTGTGAAATAATTATATAAGATTGGTAGAAAAAGTTGAAATTGAGTTGAAGCCTTAGCTCACTGATTCACCCCCCCCCCTCTCAGTGAGCATTGTGTCTAATAGACTAAAGTTTTCATTGATGCCAATAAGTGTTGTACAATAGACTTTGATTTACTCACAAGGAGACCTTGATAGTTTGGGCATTGGAACACTAGGTGGCCCAAATGGTACAATTGAAAGTTGTCCTTCTACTGTGGAAAGTGATTAACACTATGTCAACGGACAATAGCTTAGTGGAGCATCGGGTCTATAAAAAAAAATTGGCTAGAGTCATTGTTGACTGGACCCTCTTGTTCCAATTACTCTGGTTTAAATAAAAGGAGGGAGTTGTAGGGTTGTTAAATTCATTCGTAAGGTACATGACCCAAAGAATACAACTGTTATTTTGAGCCTCAATGTTAGTTTGTATCCCCCCCAAAAAAATGCATGTTTACCTTTCATTAATTTACTGCCAGATGATTGTTGCAGAGTATGACTGATCTCTCTAGTTTTGGATATGGTTGATAAAGAAATCCGGGCTCAATCCGCGCTCAATCAATCACCAAGAACCTTGTCGCAACTATAGCAAATGTGTCAAAAATGCATGAGTTGACCCTGGCGTAAATAACCAAGAGCCGTTGAAAGCTGGCATTGGTTTGGCGAGTGTGTAAAGATAGCCATATATCGTCAATATAGAGACTAAAGTTCCTCAAAAATTAAAAACGTTGATATTGCCACGGTTTTTCCGCCATGATAAAAAAAAATGAAGTATTAATCCACGAATGTTCAAAACGTGGAAATATTTCATGGAAAAATCTGCCCAAATGTATTAGTGGGAGGAGAGAATTCCATCATCCCGCTAATGTTGCTATGCTATACCAACCACTCAACCAAACTAACAACACCAAGTGTTTCTTGCAGGCTGAAATGCAGAATTGTTCAATGCACACATCGATCCAAATTTATTCAACGTACTTGCAAAGTTACAAAACCGCAAGGCCAACCAGTCTTGCAAGAGGAGCTCCATAAACAAGACGTCAGTGGGCTGCCATATAGCCACTCCAAATTTCAAGATTAACATCCCAATATGCCAACCAATAAATAGTTTAATAATCAATTGTAGAAATATTTTCGAGGTTTAAATGGATGACGCACACTTCGTCGTCGAAGTGGGAAGGCATTCTCGAGATAGACGTCATCAACTTAGCCCAATCAAAACCTAACAAATTCGCATTATTTAAAAAAAAATCATATAAATAATTGTTTTGAACGATACATTGACCACCCAAAACTATAGGTTGAGGAAAAATTTATATGAGGAAATTAATAAGGGGCGAACGATTTATATATATCCCCTGTCGAAGACATAATAATAATAATGGTAGAAAATAATATATAAACCCTTACTCCAACTAACTCAAAATAACTTTAATACCTTATAAAGCAAACTCAAAATAATATTAGTATTTTTAAAGGAATATTTAAGCCCTTGCTCCAACCAACACAAAGTAAAGACAATAAAATATTTTTATGTTGCAAATAAGACGCATGCAATAAATTAATACTAAATACTATCCTTGCCATTAATAATTTAACATTTCCCGTTAAACCAATGATTAACCGTTTAATGATGTTAATTTTTTTTTGTTGTAAAGCTACAAATTCGATTAAACTGAAAGAACAAAAATTACAATAGTGGCTTGAACCAAAGGAGGCTGCAGGTGGTGGAACCACCACCCGAGCCTATAAAAAATGGAGGGCAGTCTGAAGAGACTATTACCAAAGGAGTTTAGAATTTTAAGAAGCCATAGGTAACCACAAGTAATAACATTTACAATATTTGTCCTTCCATAAACACGTAATTGCAACCAAACTATCCACAAATGGAAAAAAACCTGCGAAAACATTATGAAACCAGGGAAGCAAGCGACGTTGAAGAAGACATGAGCACCAGACAAGGGGGGGTGTTTCGTCTAGGATGGGGCATGCCTGCCCCCCTTCCTCTGAGTTGTTGATGGTGTTGGCAGTTGTGGCCAATGCAGACTGAAGAGGCTCATGGCTAGGCCCCTCATCTTCCCGCACCCGCTTGAACAGTGGTTCAATGGTGGACAGGATGGGAAAAGGCGTAGCCTAAACCATCAATGGTGTCGGAACTGAACCTATATCCATCGACCTTCCACCTATCGCACCCACCTTCCATGTGTCCAACTTGTCTTGTTGAGCTCGCCATACACTTCCACGCAAATGTTGCATCCATACTACTCAACTGACTGTCCATTTCGGCCATTTTAGCCTTCACTGCGAGGACAGTGTCTCGGGTAGCACTCCAATTACCCAACATGTCCTCCATGAGGTTTCCTAACATATTCTTGACCAACCAGTAATGGTTGATTTTACTACCACCATGTCCTGTGGCCAGGCGATGGTTAACCACTCTCCCTTCCCAGTCGTCAATGAGAACTCTAAGATTCACTGAAATGTTCACCTCGTAGCCTTCCTTCACCTAAATGCTAAGTCCACGTTGGGACTTCCCCCTTCCAGTGTTTCCCCGTTTGGGTGTACCTCACTACCTCGACATGTCAGGGAACCGAGTACTTGGGTGTTACAAAATGGGGTGGTGGAACTCAATAACTCGTGGCAGCGAGAGAGGGTGCAGAACCAGACTACCACCGAGTGTGCCTGCGAAAATGGTCATCCCTGCAAAAAATTCAAACCACTGCAGAATCCTAGCTAACACGAGAGCAACAAACCAAGACAGAACACCAGACCTATCAAAATAACCCACAGCCATTCCACAAATGATAATGCCATGCTCATTCATGGCTCTCCGCTTAATGGCACCTCTCTAAACCTGCATTAACTATGTATTAAATCCCATCAAAACCAGAATGAATGCGATGGAACCGCTCTGAGGAGGGGCCAACCTAAGACAAAGGCAGAGACAAGACCTTCTCACCCTCCTGCACAAAAGAACTTGGGGGCGACGTGAACGTGGTAATAGCTCCAGCATGCGCGGTGCCACGCGTCTGTCAAATGGACCGACGCGCTCCATGTTGTCGGTCGGGCTCGTTGGCACCCACATCCGGGGTTAATGATGTTAATATTTAAATAACATAAATGAAATAAATAAAATAATAGTATTCTACGTCATTAATAACCTATACTTTTAGTTAAGTTTATGATTAAAGTTATAAAATGTACAACTTATCTTCCACTATCAATCTATAAATAGTTGATTACAATAATAAATTAAGTTGAGATCATTCTGAGTATTTTTAAATCACTCGGGTATAAATACTTGATTACAATAATAATAAATTAAGTTGGGATCATTTCCAGTATTTTTAAATCACTTCGGGTATAAATCATTGATTACAATAATAAATTAAGATGGGATCATTCACCGTGTTTCTAAATCACTCGAGGTGAGTAAAAACAAAGGTTGTAGACGAGTTCATTTTGGTCACATATAATATCAAGAAATTAATCATAAATATGAAGAGTTATGGGAGCATTAATTTCTTTTTGTTTTTAATTAAACAATTTATATTAAAGATAAATTTAGTCTTTGTCACATTAGGTATCATAGTTTTTGGTATTAAATCATCACATTAAGGATTATAGATTTGTGGTACCATGTCAAGTTTTTTTAAACAAAAAAGCGAAATAAAACTATATTTTTCTTGTTATTTCAGAGAATCAAAGAAAAAAGATGTCTTACATTATATATACTATCAGGAGTAGTAATATCAAACCAAAACCACCCAAACAGTCTAAAGTTATTAATTATAACCCCACCCAATTACATAAGTTCCAAAAAGCTAGATATCAAACCCAAAGACCCGCATCTCTCAGATTCCAACAATCTGGCCAAAACCTGATCAACAACCAAGCAAAAAAGTCCATAAAAGACTCATATAACCAGACAAGTGACTGACTTAGTCATCTATTCAACATAATTGAGCCTTCAAAGATCACATAACCTTCCATGATTTCTTCAAAAGGTAACAAACCATCTGGGAGATCCAAAGGCTTTTTTGACAAAGAATCAACTTCCATATTAAAAGACCTATAGAGATGAGAAAAAGTAATATCTAAGTAATATCTTGATTGTGTGTCTTACTTCATAATCCCAGGCGAAGGTTTCCAAGATATTGACACCAAGGTAAAATAGAACCCCCCCATCCCCCTCCCACACCTGCCTTCCCCTAGGTAGCCAAACTTACACAATGAGAGAGTTGTCTTTTTCCTCGGTTAAAAAAATTATAATTTTATTTATAAAAAATAGGAGTAGAAAATGAGATAGTAGTTAAGTGTGAGGATTTCTAAAAATAATTAGCATGAAAACAAGTTTTACTTATGTAAGCATAAGTTATTTGTCTTGCCTCATACTTGCTTTCAACAATGACTCAATCTCCCATTATTGTTATTTATTATGCCATCATGACTTAAAATTTCTATGTACAATGTAGTACCAAATTGGATGTCTGTCAACGTCACCTATGCGAACTGAGCACCTTCTTCCATTATGGCAAGAAATAAAGTGAACGATTGCTTCACTAAATGGCCATTCTCTACTCTTCTTAGTCTTCAAGCCACTCCCGTGTATACCGCCATTACAAACAATCAAGTTAACTTGAAAAGAGTTCACTTTAAACAAGTAACAAACCAATCATTTGGGAAGTTACCACACATAGACATGCTACACAAAAGCTTGATAGTGCTCCTTCATTCGATTCCATACACATTGTTGATAGGATATAAAATCATGAATCCATGTTGAAGAACCATAAAAGGTATATGCAAGGGAATAAGCATTTGAACTAGAACCTCCAATAACAAATCCTCTAGTTGCAAATCAATATCCAATGGTAGATAAGGTTGGGGGTATGCTAATATTGCATATAATAGTAATACTTTGTGTTCATGCCACTTCCTTTTATACCACCAATAAGCCGCACATCTCTTGACCAATATTTATGTGTGAATGACCACCTCACTATAAAAGCATAATAAGGTAGATGTGTCTTTGTAGGAAAAATTGCTTAGACTTAACAACATGTGAAGTAATTTGTGCGTCTCTAAGCTTTCCATCATTTATGACTTGATTGGCAAGTTTTTTTAATCTTCATTCTTCTTAGGTGGGTTTAGCTGTAAATCTTAAAATAAATTCGTGTAGACATCAATTCTTGGAAATTCTAGAGATTACAAGGAATTGTGGATTGTATTTTTTTGAACTGTAGATTGTATTTTGCTTTAGTTTTTATTGCATGTGGTCCATTGACCCTAAACCTAGTCGTATTAAGAATGCTTTAATTAGTACATTTAGGATCTATCATTAGTTCCAAATCAATAAATGTTTTGATAGATTGTAGACTCAATTGCAAGAATGTAATGGTTTAGTTTGATTCAATTTAAGCTTGTTAAATTTTTGCATACAAGGAAATCTTGGATGATAGAGTTGTTATTGGTTGGATATTTGATAATTGTGACAAAGATGGATGAAATAAATTCTTTATTTCTCATAGATTTTATGGTATTTCACCAAGTTAATTTCATTCATTATTTTGCATATTTTCATGGACATCATGGGATAAACATCAATAATTAATTAGTTTCCTCTAGTTTCTCCAATTTTAAATTATTCTACAAGTTAATGGCATCAATCATGTATTTGATTGGCATACAATGTGGTGTTTTAGGTCAAGGGCATATAGAGAGATGTTAATCAACATGTTGCTTCATGTGATTATAAGGCAAGACCAAATTATCTTTGAGGGTACAAAGAGTGTCAGCATGGCTTGTCAGGGTGTTGTCCATCTCATGGACCTTGGATATGCCTAACAAGTATGATATTAGTGATGTGGGTGATTTTCCATATATTGCCTCAAAGGGGTTCATGTCAATATCACCATGATAAGTAGTATTTTACCACCATTAAGTAGGGAAAAACCACTAGACCCTTTAGGCCTACTGTACCAAAGCATAACAACGCAAATAATCTTCCAAACATTATTGACTACTTATGTCTAGCCATCACTTTGGGGGTAATATGTTGTGTTAGGATTCAATTGGGTACTTCGAAGCTGAAGCAACTCTTGCCAAATTTGGTGGTGGTGGTATCATGATTAGTCATAATGAATTTAGGCATGCCATGTATTTTAAAAATATTTTCCATCAACACTTGTGTATTATGGATGCCTTAACAGGCGTTGTAGGGCACACAAGCAAGCATAGTTGATAACTCAAAAATAAAATCCATAGAAATGTCAACCACATAGTGGTAGGAATGATAAATGTTGTAAGACTTTGGGAGGATTTACCTTTTCACCTTTGTGCTTTTGGCAAGTATCACATTCAACCACAAAGGTGCAAATGTCCTTCTTAATGCCTTCCCAAAAGAGTGAATTCTTAATCCTATCATATGTTTTATGAAACCCATAATGACCCATTATGGGAGAGGAATGTGATTCATATAACATTTTGGATGTAAATGATCAATCTCAAACCAAAAAACGCATGGCCTTTATAGTGAAGTGCATCATCATGCCATATGTAAATTGGGTGTGTTTGTGGGTTTTCCTATAGTTGGTGGATCATTTTCATGGCCTTCACATCCTCTTACCATTATTGATGCATCGCTTGTTGGCACTAGGAAAGATAAAGGAAATAGGGACCCATCCTCATCATAGTTTCTAAAAATAACACCAACCACCACATTTTCGTTGCCTTTCTTGTAGATAATCTCATAGTCACAACCTAACATTTTTGTGTCCCACTTTTCCCACTCTACAGATGACAACCTCTGTTTCGGTAACTATTTCAAACTATGGTGGTCTATTTTCATATGGAATGATACCCTATCAATTAAGGATGGCACATACCAATTGGACGAAGATTAGCCAAAATTTATTTCTCATAGGTAGATTTTCCAAAGTTTCTATCAAATAACTGCTTACAAGTGAAGGAAAGCAAACATCTCTCTTGCATTAACACAACCTCAACTTCTTTACTTGAGGAATTGTCTTCCAAAACAAAAGCCTTATGAAAAATAGGCAGCACTAGGACTAGTGTGGTACACATATCACATTTTAAATCTTGTACAACCTCCTCGTTCCAATAGAAGACATAATTTTTAGTGGGGTAGTTGGAGGAGCAACAATTTTATCATAGTTTCAGAAAAACTTCCAATACTAACTTGTTAGGCCAAAAAATGCACACAATTTTTGAGGGTCCTCAGATAAGGCCATTCTTTTTATCACCTCATTTTATTAGGATCAAAATCCACACCCTCCCCACCAACAATGTGTCATACATGCTCAACTTATAAAGCACTAAAAGCACATTTAAAATGCCCGAGGAACAACTAGTGAGTATGGAGGATTTGTAAGACCCGATCCACATGTGCTGCCCAAGGTTTTTTAAAGACCAAGACGTCATTAAAGAAGAGCAAGAGAAAATGGCATAGAAGGGGATTAAATACGTGGTTCATGAGGCCCTTAAAGGTGGAGGTGCATTATAGAAACCAAATGGCATCACCAAAAACTTGTAATGATTGTCATGAATGTAGAAAGCAATTTTGGGAAACTGGCTCATTCGTGGCATTTTGGTGAAAAACATAGTGAAGATCAAGTTCAGTGACGAACTAGGGTTTATTTAGTTCATCTAAGAGATCATCAATGAGTGGAATGAGGAATTTATCTTTGACAATCAAGTTACTAAGAGAACAAAAGTCAAGACACATGTATTAAGTGTCTTTTTTTTAAAGACCGTGACAATCATATAGGAGTAGGGGCCAGTGCCAGGACATATGATACCATCACCAAGTAACTCTCGTACAATATTTTCCATTTCTTTTTTTTTTGGCAAAAAGATGATGATATCGACAGACATTGGGTTGCAGGAAGTGTTGGAATTTGGTGGGGGTTTTACCTGTTGTACAATCTTTTTTTAATGTTTTGGATTTCTATTTTCTCGTCTCAAAATGTTTTGCTGAAATATTTACCCATCAATACTACCCTTTACTTATCCTTTCCTTTATTGACAATACTTGATTGCTTCATTTAGTTAGTTTTTTTTTGTTGATCTCGTGAAAATCCTGTAATATACATAAAGATAGCAGGTAGCTATGAAAGCCATTGTATAGAGAAATCTATTCAGTCTCGCATGGGAACAAAAGTGAGATTCAAACATATTTGTATTCAGTCTTTTACTGAGCTGAAGAACTTAAACAATCTTTCACTAAGAAGAATAACTTTAATTGTGAACATTTTTTTTTGGAGGTTGAGACCAACAAAAAAATTAAAAAAATGCTAATCATTGATCCTATGGAGACCAAAGCAAGAATGGTTGTGCCGGAAGAGATGCCCTAATCATGAATAAACCTTGTATTCTCTCATAAAGCTAGAATGTGGCCGATGTATAATATCTACACTTGATATTTAAGCGACTATGCTTCCCCATCTAGAAAGAATTACTTGTACATTTATTTTCCTTAATTCCATTACCCATAATGCATTGATGCTCTAGCCAACATCATAATCATTTATAGATTCCTTCGAGTGGTATATTCATATCCATCCCCTCCAATTTCATTACTAGTTTTAAATCTAATGGGTATAGGGATAAATCGAGTGTCAAGTTTTTTGGGTAAAGTTTCAACAACACCGTGATCACCACCACTTCCTCCAAGTGTATAACTACTTGGTTAACATATTTCAAAAAATAATTAGTTGTCAAATATACATCTTCGAGATCAACCCAACCATCATTCACCACATGTAATACACCGCTTTCTATACAAAACGTAGCCTCCCCCTTCTCTGACGCTGCTTAAACTTTCAAAAGAAAAAGTAATACATGGTTGTTTTTCCGTCAAATAGCATATCGGAGATCTACTATCGGTTCAGGTTCTTCCGGGGAAAGGGAGAAAATGGATAGGGTGAAACGAGAAAAGGCCTTCGTGCCTCAATCTATCGATTGGTCGAGCCACTAACGTGAGGTTTTGGCATTTTTAGACCTTCTCTTACTGCAAGGCTTCGAAGGGCTTGGAGAACACTACGCGGGCTTGGACTTTCTTGACTATGAGTCGTACTTGGAACAGGATGGAAGAGGGGCGCCAGGATGTAGTGCACCGACAATTATGAGAAACTTTCTCAACACAAACTGAAACGGAAATGGAGCAGCAGACTCGCCGATAAAGAAAAATTGTCATTGAAAGGAGGGCCGAGTGGATTTCGAAGGTGCGAGCGGAAGGCAGAGCCATACGTAGTGCACGAACTTACTCAAGACACACGAAAATGGAGCAACAAATCGCGGATACATGAAATTACCGTTCAGGGAGGGCCGAGTGGATTTTCAAGGCGCGGGTGGAGGGTCGTCCAAGACCATAGTGCACCAGCAATGATGGCAAACTTACTCGACACATGGAAATGGAGTAGTAGACTCACAGATACTGGAATTTTCTATTGAGGGGATGGTCGAGTGGACTTTGAAGGTGCGAGCGGATTTCGAGTGCGCTTTTTTCTACGATCCAACACAACAGAGAAAATAGAAGTACAAAATAGAGGGGGTAGGCCTGTATTCTTTTCTTAATCTTATGCTTATTTCTTTATTTGCTCTGCCAATGTAGGAGAAGGGTTTTTGGTTTAATAATTATGTCGAGGTAGGTAGTCATAATTGCTTTTGAAATTTTACTGTTCTGTTTCCATAATTTATAACCATCCCTTTTCGTATCCTTGTTTCTTTTTTTTCTATAGTGGGGTTTCCAGATATGTATGAGAGTTTTGCATCACCTGTACCCTCTTGAGAGTCTTTATAATGGTCTCCACACCTATTATCATTCATATATTTTTCTCACTTTTCTTGTTGTTTGATCACCAACTTATAATTACACAAAGACGAAAATAAATGTTTGTGATGCTAATAAATGTTTGCCATGCTTCTCTGGAATCCATCTTTAGTTTGTAATTTTTTATTAGGGGAATCGTTTCTCCTCCTTTTCTGTTTTTTCTTTTTTGTTTATGTTGTTGTAATTGGGTCATGGAATTTAGATTTGTTTGGAAGTGGAAAAATCTCCCTTCCCCAAAGCCCTCAAGTACAAAGGTAATGCCCTATCCTTCTTTGTTTCTTACACACATGGGTGGTTTACTATGCAAAACAATTGTAAAATTCTCACATTCATGGGTTTTATGATATTGTGATTTCTTGGTAAGTTTTCTCTCTCTTCCAGTCTTGTAAAAAATGTTTGTGTGTTTTTTAATATTCCCACATGGATAACAAGTGCGAGACAAGGGTGATTTTTGAGGCATTAGTCGCACCAAATGCATTGTTAATTTGGAAGTGGTATTTGGGCTGCAACTTGCAAGTTCCTAGGTTGAGGTGATGGCATCCTCCCTCACTCCCGTGCTAACATCGTAAGCAGTATATATGTCATGCCTTGTGTGCCCTATCTATCATGCATCCTCCCTCACTCCAGTGTTAACATCGTAAATAGTATAGATGTCATGCCTTGTGTGCCCTATCTCGCTTGCAATTGTTACCTATCTGATGTGTTACAGGCTATTGTTACAAGCTATTATTAAATGTCATATTGCTATCAATGGTTTTGCTTCCACATTAATACTCTATTAACATTTTCAATGTATTTATATTTAGGGAATTTTCACAAAAAGGGCTATGCATGGCCACCATAAGCTGGAGTAAAGCAGGCTTAAAAGCCAAGAAAGCTTCAAGACTACTCTAGATCACTTGTGAAAATTAGATAACCATACTACTTTTAAATTGAATGCCTAAAAAAACCACTTGGCCATATAACATAAAACCTCAATATCCTTAAAAAAGATTCCCATTAAGGCACAAAAGGGATTGACAACAAACATTAAGACGGTTCATTATTGTTGCCACTGAGATCTGACCCTCATTGGGAAAAGGATTGATATAATTATTCTCAAAGGAACCCCACACATCATTCACCAACTCTAGGTTAGGTGAAGTAATGTCCTAGCCATTGTTTTTAGGTTGTTTCTCATTCTCAGAAATTTTAATAGCACAAGAGTAGGGAATTTATCATTTAATGTTCGTGTAGGAGGGTTGTGTAGCTTGCTTTGGCAACACTATATGCCCTCCCTCAGAACTTGACAATCTCTATGCCTAGGCCTCCTCTTATTTTATTGAGATTGTTTGGATCAAGCAGAAGGGGTCAGGGATTTGGTAGGGGGCTCTCTACTCATTGTGCATGGTCCCCTTCCTTAGTAGTCTAGGAGTTGGTTCATTTGCACCATATCTAGTTCAAATTTTTGGATATGCATTGAAATATGTAGATAAATGATAGCAGTAGCACACATCGATGTTTTATTAACCAATAAGAAATTGCGTCAACTTAGGTCTATTTAAACAAACTTGAATTCTTTAAACTTGATTTCCTATGTTAAATTATTCTCTAATAGGGCACATTTCCATGGACGGGCAGTAGGCAAGGATGAGTTGGCTAGAAAATTTTGAGACCCACTTCTGGGCGCACTTGTCAAAACAGCACAACCAAAAGTGATGCATAAGGGACCAAGACAAAACGGACCTTCTCGACTCCACCAACAGTTTATAGTATTGTACAGACTACAACGTTAGCAGAGTGATGTACTCTGCTCAGAATTAGGACTCCAAAGTTTATAAAGTAGGGAATCTAGCATAGGTTTGTGGCACTACCATCTATATCCATCCATTGGTTTATATTTTTGAAGCCCATTCTAATTCTAGTGCGTCTACTGATTAATTGCAGATTGAAGTCCCAACTTAAATAAGGACAGTCCAAAATAATCTTTTTCCAATGGTCTAAAACTATATGTTGCATAAGTTCTAATTCCACTTTGAAGAATCTCATGGTAAAAAACCATGGCAATTGGACTAGAGCCTCTTCCTTTGTGTTGGGGGATAGGAAAACACTAAATTGAATGCTCATATATACATGCAAAGTATTTGCCTTTGTGTTGGGGTATAGGTTACCACCAAATTGAATTTTCATAAATATGTGCTAAGTTTGAACCCCTTAGTCTTGGCCTCTCCAATTTAGGGAGGATTTATAGCCTCCTAGGCCTTCCAGATGCACTGTAATAAAAGTCCCTTTAACTTTAACCATGATTGGGATAATTGGATGTTGTATATTCAAGCCCAACCATGACTTCGTGCCACAAGGAATTCCCCAAATAATATAGTTTCATAGGAGCATTTTCAGGTATCCATTTCTTCCAAGCCTCCGTTGAAATTCTTCAGCACGTGGTAATGATCCTAGTTTGATTGCTAACCTACCTACCCAGGAAAACAAATACTTAAATCTCTATTAAAACTGTAATTTGTTTTTTACTAGGAATTGATGCACTTCAACTCGAAGAATGTAGCAACAAGAACACATATGAAACTCAGATCACATTACTATTAATTACTCTTGAACATAGGAATTACATTGAAAGCTTCAAATTGTACTTGTGTCCCATTGCTTCCTATTCCTAAGAATCGAATGATTAAAACCTATACCCCGGCCTTATCCTTTATAGACCAGGAAGATGTTACGACGAATTTGGGCACATGCATAACAACACATTAATTGAAACCAACCTAAGAACTAGATCTATTCTTGGGCTTGGTATTAGTTCCCTCAAACAGTATGAAATATCTATTCCTAGGAAAATGACCCCACTAGAAGAGGGTGCAAGTATGCACACGTCTCTCTCATTTAGGGATCTACGTCCCATTTATTCTTGGAATGTTCCCACATGCAAAGTTCTTTAACTAACTTTGCATGCAACTACTAACTAAATCAAAACTTAGAAATATAACTAAACTACTAAATATGAAAGAACATCTAAACTGGAATTAACTTGATGATGGTGCATACTTTGGCATGCATGCACCCTCTATCTCTTCCTATATAAATTCCCTCAAGTCATTCCCTAACTATGAGGTTGACTCGGACAAGAACTTCTGCATAGTTTTTTTGTTGAACATGCGTGAAGTTGTCCAAGTCAAATCAATTTTGTAATTCACTTTATTTATAAGGTGAAAGTATTTTAATTAGTTCTTAAGTCTAGTAAAGTGAATTTCTAGTACATTAGTGATTTTTAGACTAATGTCAACTGTTGATCTCACTGTGAGATTATGGTTTTAGCTAAAGTATAAAGTCAAATCAAGGTAGAGAGAAAAGGCACATTTAGTTTTGCTTGAAATTAATTTGTTAGAAGGTGAAGAAATTCATTCGAAGAGCAAAATTAGAGAAGAGCCTGGTCAATAACCAAGCAAATTTCAGTAAGCAAGCAACAACAGGGACAAATCCATATAGTTGTATGGAGACATACAACAAATCTGTATAGTCGTATGAACTAGTACAACAATTTCATATAATTGTACGGATCAATACAACATGTCAATATAGTTGTATGGATTCGTGTGGACAAGTTTGTACAATTGTGCAGACAGTCCCAACCACAACCAACAAGCTTCATGTTGATTGATGGCAATTTTCCTCAGTAAGTTGCTATTTTTTGCTCCATTTTGAGTGTACCATACAATTGGAAGCTTTTGCAAATGTGGAGGTTTCCTTGTAAGCCTAGATCTATTAATGAAAGGATGACGTGGAGGTGTAAATTGTTTGTGTATTGTGTTTTGATTGCATTGTTCATTTCAACTATATGTATGATTGTTGCATGTTCATAAATATTCATTCCTGTGATTTAATAAGATTAGATTTGATTTATTTAATTAAAGAGAAACATAAGGCATCAATCACTTAGGGTTTAAAAATTTACATTGTATTAGAGCATCTCTGATTCAAAAGATCAGATGGGTAGGAGTTTGTGTGCAGATTGGAGATGGAATTAGCTAGCCTTAGGTTTGAGGATAGGTTGGACAATTCCATGAATATCCTAGCATGGAAAGTTAGGGTAACTATTATTTTAGAAGAGAATGACTCCAAGGATATCAGCAAGGACGTGGTAACCTTGTCGTCTGATCTACAACTTTTGGAAGCTTACAAGAATAAAGAAGTGAGAGCCAAGTAGACGATCATGGATGCTAAAAAGGATCATTTGATCCCTCATATATATGATAAATAGACAAAAAAGGATATGTTCGATGCTCTGGCTAGCCTTTACCAAAGTGAGAACATAAACATGAAAATCATATTGCACAAGCTCAAATTTGTGGAGATGACCAGATAAGACATTGTCACTAGTTACATGGTGAAAGTCACCCAAATCTATATTAACTAGCAGAAGCTGGGGAGAAGGTTGAAGACAAAGAGTTAGTAAACAGGTTATTGAATGGGTTCCCACCTCGATGGGAAACATTTATCTAGGGAGCTTTTGCTTGGGAAAACCATCCCTTTTTGGAAATATTGAGATGGCTATATCCAAGAGGAAACTTGGATGGAGTCAAAGGACAACAAACAAGAAGGTGATAGTGACCATTCCCCCATTGGTCAAACTAAGAAGTGCAGAGGTGAAGGACCCAACAGGAGTAAGGTGAAAAGTGAGGAGTCAACCTCATAGTTAGGGAAGAAGGACTCAAATAAGATCAAGTGCTTCATATGTCATAAGAATGCCCATTATGCATCACATTTTTCGAAGAAGAAGAAGGGTATAGCGAAGCAACAACATAATCAAGTAGTAGCCTCAACTGAAACTTAGATGAATGAGTTTGCCTCCCAAATTAGAGAAGGATTTCTCGATGTTATCTTGCCTTTCTTCCAACACTATTTCAATGAAGCCGTGGTATGTGGACAATGGTGTATTCAGGCATATAACATCAACTTGAGAACAATTTTCAAGTGTAATAGAGTACATCTTAGGAGCAAGACATGGTACTGTTCCTTTCCAACTCTAGTCAGGTAACTCTTTAGAATTTGATGATGTGTTTTGTGTTCCAGGTCTTAAGAAGACTTTGCTTTTAGTTTCAGTCATGGAAGATATGGGCTATGCAGTAGAGTTCAAGAACCAAGTAGTCCTCATAAGATCGAAGGATTCTATCTCAGGATCAACTCAGGTTATGGGGGTTAGGGAAGGCCATTTATGTAGTTATAAGTTGAACCATTTTGAGCCCTAGTTCATAGCACAAATAACTTGTGAAAGTTATGATACAAGAGGATGGGGCACCTGCATCATCATAAATTGTCCTTTCTAAGGGAGATTGTCACTAGTATTTTTTTAATTTTCAGACACTAGATATGGTCTTCATTCTCGATAATTTAATGCTTAAATTATAAACAAAAATACACTAGTGTACAAAGAAATTACACAACGGAAAGTTTAGGAAATCACACACACAATTGAATCTTATATTTTCCATGGAAAACCCCAATTGGGGAAAAACCAACAAAGAATAGATTTTACTAATATAAAACCTTGGGCTCCCTTCATGGGATAATGGCCCATTGAGGAATATACAAATCAACAATTAGCAGAGCCTGCAAACCTCAAGATCTGCCCTTCAATATTGCTAGTTGGTTTCTATCTTCCTTGTTACCTCTTTACTCCGTTCCTTGAACCCTGCCCACACACTTAGATGGAAGTCCTTCTCCACCCACTTAGTGAGATCCCCTTACTTAGTGTGACTGTCATATCTCATCCTCTCCTTAGGCTTCCTTTTATAACATCTCGATGACAAAAATACCTTGAGCCAATACCATGGACTATTGAATACCATGGGCCCTAAGTCACTTTTTAGTCATTAGCCAACATTTAGTTAATCATGTGCTTTTCCTAAGTTAGACTTAGGAAAGAGATACAAAAAGTTTCTTACTCCTCAAGTAAGCTCTTAAAGAGGTCTTCTAGACAACTCATGCATTCTAGACACTTGGCATATGCAAAGTACTTGTTTGATTCTACAATATCAACACTCCCTATTAACGAGGAAGGTACTTCTAGAATAACATCCACCTTGATCTATCTTTAATCCCACCACATCATCAACTACTATAGCTGCTCCCTCTGAATTGGAAGACTTCCCTGCCACTTGTTTTGGAATCTGCTTTGAATATATGTTGCTCCTAACTGCGCTCCTAGGAGCTTGTTGCTCCTTAACATCTTGGAAGGTTGACTACTTGACAGATTTGGAAGGTTTCTCTTTACCACTCGAACCTAAAGGCTAACTCCGTCTGAGCTGCTCAACCTTCAGAGCCACCTGCTCCTTGCTCTCTACCATTCTGATGCTTGTCAAATTTCTGCAACTGCCCAAACTTGTTCTAGGCTTCCCAAAGTCCTTTTGGGCTTGCTACCTGAAATTTTCTACACCTACCTAAGGTTTGAATGTGACTGCTTGAAGGCCTGCCCACAATTTTCCATCTACCTCGGGCGATATGGAGACAACTCAACTGAAAACTAGTCAACGACGCCCTCTTGGCTATTGTCGTCACACACTGCGGGAGACTGGTCCTTTTTTTGGTGGCTGATCCTCGTGGGTGATCTGTCAGCGCCACCCTTACCTTGACAACTTCCCTGTTTAGTTGGCGATACTGCACAACCCGCACTCCTTTGTAGTTGTCAGTTTGTCTCCCACGCAACGCCTATGGGTGTGACTCGCGTTCCTCTCTTATGGTGGTGCTATGCTTTCCCTTTTCCTTATGGGTTCTCCCAACACTCCGCTATCTTCTCGATCTCCTGTTGCACATGGTTGCTTTAGCCTTCATCTCCACAATCAGGCTCACTTGCAGGCTGCCACTTCCTTTTGTTTGCCTAACCTGCAAATCCTACATGTGGATTTGCTGCACATCAATGCTAGCGACATGCCTTTTCCCTGCTTAGCCCTAGTTTGACCAACTTAGCCTACGATCGGTTGGCTGATCCATGCTGCCATTTCTTGGCATCTAACTTCACTCCGCCTCGAGATCCATTGTTAGACGATCCACTTCTACTTCTTCCCCCAGGGATCGACATGATAGGACGTCCTACAGCTTAGGTTGACACACTTGTTTAGACTCCTTCATTGTCACAACATCGATTTGTTGTTCACTCTACCAATTTGGCTTTGTGTACATCTAAGCCCGATGTGTCACGACCTGCTAATGCCGCTACCACTGTTTGCTGTTGTAGCTGCCAGAATCTCCTTTCACACCAACAGACCATGATCGTCTTTATTTGTACGTTCCAGTTGTATGACATTCAGTGCTCATATGACTCGTATTGTGGCCATATGATCATTTTTTCTAATTTCTCTTAAAACTTGCTTTGCCAAATGCAATTCCTGCTCAGAGCATCCTCAACTTTGATACCATGTTAATTTTCAGACACCAAATTTGATCTTTATTCTCAATAATGTAATACTTAAAATATAGACGAAAATATACAAGTGTTTTAATTTCTGACAAATTATGTAGCGAAAAGTACTAGAAATCACACATACATTTTGTTGGAAACAATGCCACACTGAGAAGGGGGAGATGAATCAGTGTGCTAACACCCTTAACAAATTTCAATTCTTAAACTTAAGCAGAGTTCATCATTCATATTAAGCTACCAAGTACATCAACATTCATCAATCAATCATGTCATCAACATAGATCATAAGAGACACATCAGAAAACAAGTATAGAAACTTTTGTTTATATTTTTATATGAATTTTAAAAGAATACTTCAATCCTTGCGATTACATCAGCACCAACTGACTAAAGAGCACCAACTCTTATTCCAAGGCCCAGCCTGATTTTCTTAGCTCCAACTAAGAAGAGATGAGGTATCTAAACCTCAGAGTACAAGACTCATCTTGCCATCACCTATTGATCACTGTCATCAACTCTGTCTCATGTCAAATATCAAATCAATATCTATCACCACTGTGAAAACAATGTCAAATCAATGCATGTCACTACCAAGTCAACAAGCTTTTATTGTCTAGTCATCAAGGTTGTCACTTTCTAGACATCAATGGTTGTACAATCAAGTTGTCTTATCAAAGGCTGTCATGTCAATTCAATGTGCTATCACATTTTTATCAATTATCACATCAAATGTAAAGCCATCATTGTCATTGGCTAGCAATCATATCACTATGAAGAAGGTTTGCTTCAAATCGCAAATCAACACTGTCAAAACACTCTGACAGCTTTAGGACCACTGATTCACATGACTGTGGTTTCTTCAAAACTGATTTTTTTGCTAGCACCCTTAACAATGGGGGGGGTGAATTAGTGTGTTAGCACCCTTAACAAATTTCACTTTTCAAACTTAAGCAGAGTTCATCATTCATATTAAGCGACCAAGTACATCAACATTCATCAATCAATCATGTCATCAACATAAATCATAAGAGACGCATCACAAAACAAGTATAGAAACTTTTGTTTATATTTTTATATGAAGTTCAATGTTCAATCTTCATGATTACATCAACACCAACTGACTAAAGAGAACCAACTATTATTCCAAGGCCTGGCCTGGTTTTCTTAGCTCCAGCTAAGAAGAGATGAGGTATGTAAACCTCAGAGTGCAAGACTCATCTTGTCATCACCTCTGTCATGTCAAATATGAAATCAATATCTATCACCGCTATCAAAACAATGTCAAAACAATGCATGTCACTGTCAAGTCAACAAGCTGTTATTGTCTAGTCATCAAGGCTGTCATTGTCTAGACATCAATGGCTATACAATCAAGTTGTCTTATCAAAGGCTTTCATGTTACTTCAATGTGTTGTCACTTTTAATCAATTATCACATCAAATGTCAAGCCATCATTGTAATTGTCTAGCAATCATATCACTGTCTAGAAGGTTTGCTTCAAATCGCAAATCAACACTGTCAAAACACTCTGGCAGCTTTAGGACCACTTATTCACATGATTGTGGTTTCTTCAAAACTGATTTGTCTGCTGCACATATATCTTCAGATATTGAACTTAGATATCAACAAAACATAATTCAAAACTTTGATATGATCATCATTTATGCAACACTTCTTCCTTGCCATTGCAATGGCATTAATGGCTATGAAGCAAGATTATGCATGCTTCATATATGCACTTATTACTAGATTAATAGGGTCTATTCCAAATGTCCTCAAACAACCCTTGTCACCTAGTCTTTACACAGTCCTTGTTCCTTAGATTATCCCTTCAAAAGCCATTCCAAACAGTCCTTTAGTAAACCATAATCCAAACATCCTTTCACTATGACATGGATCAGTACTTTTCATCATCGATGTTTTCCTGTCTCAGTATAAAATCCAGAGCTTGGTCATCCATGAAAATTAGAGCTATAATTTTCAGCACTTGCAGTAAAAGATGCTCTTGTGGCTGCCTTAGTGACACCTTTGGATGCCTTCAAAATATCAGTGAGTGCGTGCTTTTTCAATCCGAGACCAGAGAGACTAGACTTTAAGGTTCACATGCTTGTACCTCGAATTTGCTTCCTCAGTCATTTGTGGCTGCCTCATTGGTTATACCTGAAAATCAGAGCTAAATCGAGCTTCAAACTTCCCCCATTCAAATGATGGCGTCAACCTCATTTGAATGAAGTATGAAGTATAATAATAAATTTTATATTATTCTGAACCAAATTTTGTCTGGGTTGACTTCCTTAAAAACATTACTTCCACACCATACATTTAATCGTTCACAAGTAGCTGGGTTTACTTGTGTTTTCAAAATGGCAAATGACTACAGTATGGGTCATTTATATTCTCCTTAAATTGTGGGGTTTCAAGCATGATGAGGGGCTTTCATGGACTTCTGTGTATCACGACTACCTCAATCTTTAATGCATCATTGAACTTAGTCATAAGTCCACATTCATACTTTTTCATGCCCCTTCAAAATTATGAGAATTAAGTACTTCCTTCAAGTGGTAAAGGTATCATGACCATCATATCAAGGGCTCCAACAATCATGGGCTTACTGTTGAAAAGTTACCTAGAAAGTGTTTGTTCACTCATTTGTGCCTTGGGGTGGACAAAGAAACTTTAAAAAGTGGTGCCTAGCCTATTTAAAACATGATAATGATTTTTTAATAAAGTGACATTTTAATGAGTGTTTGAGTTATTAAAGTTATTTAAAAGTGACTTTATGAGATTAAAAGGTGGGTGTGCATTAACTTCTCATTTAATATTAAAAAAAGTGTTTTTTAATGAGAAAATGAGATGGGATATTGATCTCATTTAGTTGTCTTTTAATATTAAGCCATTGATTTGGAGATGGAAGTTACTCAAACAAAAAGGCCTTGGGAACGACAAATCTAATTCATTGTTTACTTTCACAAAAGAGAGTTTTGGAGAGAAGAGAGCAAGAAGAACAAGACAAGGGTTTGAACAGATTTCAAACCAGAGACAGAGAGAGAGCATTAAATTTTTGGCACACTTTTTAAGGAGAATAAAAAAAGGGATTGGGCACATTTTCCAAGGAGACCATATAGTAGATTTCAAGGTAGCGTACAACACAGAAATTGAGGCAGATTACAGGTAGTTCGTACAACACGGTTTTTGAGGAAAACAATTATGGGAATTTTTTTTTTGGAAAAGTACAGAATTTAAAAAAAAAAAAATTACATTCCGCACCGTACGGGTCCATACATTTGGTACATCTGTCCGTACAGTTCCGTACAACATGAATTTCGAGAAGAAGAATTCTGGAAAATTTTCAACAGACCATTCAGTGATTGTTTGACATGTTTACCAAGCCGTTTTGGTTGAGATAAGTATTACTGTAAATTTATTTAATTTGCTTGAAAAGAATAAAATCTCTCTCGAAAGAACAGGTTTTCCATTCGAGGATTTTCCTAGTCCATTTAGTAAAAAATTCCGAGTCTTTAATTTTCATTTATGTGGCTGAAATAATTTTCTGAGTTTGAAAATGTTTGGCTGTCATAAAAATTTCTCAATTTAAAATGTAGAAAAATATCTCATGTGTTTCGAGTTTTTCAGTGAAAATTTCAATTTTAAACTAAGTAACAGGACACTTCCAAATAGGGCCCGTGTCCCGTATTCCACGTGTCGGACACGACACTCGCCGTAATACGTGTCCGACACCATAATTTTTGTGTCCCAAAATCTGGACACTTACCAACACGTGTCGGACACTTGCCAAGAACGTGTCCTGATTTCTGGACATGTGTCCTGTCAAAAAGTGTATAAAGGAGGAGGAGGATAGAGGAAAGAGCTATGACAGTAATGTTAATTTTGACATGGAGGAGCAGGAAGACGATTGACAATGGCTAGTACCATTGATGAGCTATTATATTCTTACCTGTGGCTTTTTAGTATTTTCATTTTGTATCTAGTAGGACAGTAAATACTAGACTTAGTACTAAGTAGTATCTACTCTATTTTGTATTTGTCAGTGGCATTCTCTCGAAATACATTTTGATTTTTGTGGTTTATTGAGAAATATCAAATATGCAATTTATGGTTCAAAGTTCATGATTCATTGATAATTTTATTACTGATTCATCATTGTCAAATTTCAATTGAATGATATTATGATTGATGTACATTGTATATACTTCTAGTTTTTAAAAAATGTAGATCTTTATGTATTTTTTTAATATATATATATATATATATATATATATATATAATTTTTTAATATATATATAAAACGTGTCCCCCGTGTCCTATTTCTGGGGTCGTCGTGTCTTGTGTCGAATACTCGTATTTTCGTGTCCTCCGTGTCTTGTGTCCTCGTGTCATGTGACTTAGATTTTAAATGTACATGGATGATGGGGTTGGGCATTAAACCATATGCTACACACTGAAACTGAAATTGGATTGGGATAAAGAAAATTTTCATGGTATTAGAGCACTGAAGAAGGCTGAATGTTACACTCAGAAATAAATTTCACACTAGGAGAAATAAGGGAAAACAAGGTTTTGAGAAGAAGCAGGTTCTTGGACTTATTTTCAGTGATGGCTATGTAGAAAATATTGACAAAAATTTCATACTTTTGTCAAACTCTTAGTTTACCCAAATTTTAGACTTAAAACTTGTCCTTAATAAAAAGACTTCTCATGCATTTAAATCAATAACCCAACAAGCTGAAACACTGAAACTAAGTATGTAGCAGCGGAAAATCACAAAAAATAGCAAACTGATAACCCATAAAACTGTAGAAATTTGGTCAATGTGACCCCTGGAAAAACCCTACCTTGGGGAAAACTGGTCCACGAGAAATTTTAATGCAGCATTTATCAGGAAACAAATTAATTTATAGCAACATTTATTTCAGCATTAAATAACTGTACCAAATTCCTCGATTTTCGTACACACCTTGATTTACATGCCCATCTCGATTTTTGTGCCCAACTAATAGTATAACCTATACAAACTATACGGATTTCCATGCCCAAGTTTTTTCTCTTCCTTCTCGAAAATCGTGCCCATAAATTTTCTTGAAATTCGTGCCACTATTGTACCGTATAGACTGTACAAAAAAGTACAAGTCAACAGAAATAAATGCCTTGGGATTTGCGCCCACTTGAGAAAAAAATTTCTCCTTAGGATTTGTGCCCACTTGAGAAAAATGCAACTCCCTCTCTTAAAATAATCCATCCAAAAAAATGCTTACTCTTGGAAATGCTTTCCTTCAACTTATCTTGCACACTACCCTAGGTTCTCTCTTATAACTTGAGAGTGGCTTTTCACCTTCCCCATTCCCTAAATCCAAAGGCCAATATTAAATCTTGCCTTTTCAAGATCGAGGGTTGAGAAACTTTCTCCCCAAAAATGGTTACATTTAATTTTAATAAAGTCACCTTTTACTTTATGGAGAAGTGCACTTTATCTCTTAAAGTCACTTTATAAAATTAAAACAAGGGAATACTTTAAAAAAAGTCTCATTTACATAAAAGTCACTTTAAACTTTATAAAACAACATTACAAAGTAAAGTAGCCTAGCTAGTGCATGGTCACTTCTACATACAAGATAAAAACATGCGGAGTCGCATTAGAGGAAATTTGAGGTCTAAAATGGGCCTCTTAAGGAAAATAATAAAATAATAGTTATTAATTTTGGAGGAAGAATGAAGACAACTACTTTTTTGTTCATATTTTCGACATATTTTCCTGTGGCTTTACTCAAATTCTGAGTCAGAGAGCTTGTTGGATGCGGAATTTAATTCCACATCCAACGAGTACCCACACTGCATACTTTTGATGGACCCTGTTACCCAAAAAATAAGAAATACTTGAAAAAACGTGATGATGACATCATCATCACGTTTTTAGGTATTTCTTATTTTTGGGCTAGAGGGGTCCCTCAAAAGTATGCAGTGTGGGTACTCGTTGGATGTAGAATTGAATTCCACATTCAACGAGCTCTCCCGCTCGGAATTTGAGTAAAAACACAGGGAGATACGTTGAAAATACGAACACAAAAAGTAGTTTTCTTTTATGACAAATATGTCAATTCAACCATTATGGTTGACTCATCTTATTTAAATTCTATTGGTTCCTGAATTCCAAATCATAAAATTTATTGTTGGCGTGTTTTCTTATAAGGCCCATTTTAGACCCCAAATTTCCTCTAATGGCCTCTCAAGCTAAATTTTTAACATCCTACAGGTCTTAGACTAGAAGATAGATTGAATGGGGCAGTTAATTTTAGCCCTTGGCAGTTAATTTTAGCCCTTGAAAGGCTAACATAGTTTTAATACTACAAGAGAATGAACTATGGGATATAGTCAACAATACAACTGCCAATCCAGTCAATGTTCCTACTGATGCTACACGTAAAGCTGCTTTTGACAAGGAAGACATAAAAGCAAAATGAATCATATTGGATTCCATAAAAGACCATGTGATACCACATATATTTGTGAAGATTATGTACATCATATGTGGAATGCTTTGACCAACCTATACTACAGTTCTAATGAGAATAGGAAGATTGTGTTGAGGTAGAAGTTGAAGGGTATAAGCATGAACAAGGGGGAGAACATGGTTTCCTATCTCACCAAGTTTACACAGGTTCGAGATGAGCTTGGAGTGGCGGGGGAGAGGGTGTTGGATGTAGATTTGGTTCGCACAACACTAAATGGTGTGACAAAGACATGGTCAGTTTTTGTTAAGTCTGTTGTTTCTCATGAGAACATGCCTACATGGGATCGTCTTTGGGACGATTTCATACAGGAGGAGACACGTAGAGGATATGTACAGGGAGTACATCTCACAGCAAGGAGGATGAGGAGAATGTGGCCTTGGCAACAAAGGGGAAGAAGAAGAAGTCCAAGAAGGGTCCTAAGTGTGGGGCCAAGCAATAGACAGGTGAGCAGAAGAAGGATATGATTAAAGTGAAATGCTTTTCCTGTCAGAAGTTTGGGCAATATGCTGGGCAGTGTCCAAACAAGAAGAAGAAGAAGCAACCAACAACAACAACACCGGAGATCAATGAGTATGCTACGAGTTTTGAGAGAGAGTTTTCTATCTTTGTTGGTGGTTGTAGAGAGGGAGCATCATCCATCACCAACAATGATTTTTGAGGACTAGACTGAGCATTATATGATAATTGGGCATTCATCGAGTGCTTCCACTACTTCGTCCACATGGTACATTGATAGTGGAGCTTCGAGTCATATGTCAAGTGTTCGTGATGTGTTCATCAAGATGACTGAGATAAGCTTGGATCTCGAGGTGGTGTTGGGAGATGATATAGTGGTGAGAGTAGTTGGGCGTGGGACTTCCAGTTTTGAGAGGGAGTCCATGGAGCCCATGACACTAAGGGATGTCTTGTATGTCCTTGGGATGAATAAGAATCTTGTTTCCATTTCCACTATTGAGGACAGTGGTTTTGGAGTATACGTTCTTGATGGGAAAGTACATGTCTTTCCCAAGGTAGCAGGACCGTTTGCTTCATATGTCATCGGAGTTAGATTTGGAAAACTGTACAAGCTTCTCTTCCAGCCTCACCATGCACTGACACATACTAGCAACAAGAGTGAGTTGTGCGAGTTGTGGCACACAGGAGGATGGCCCACCTTCATCATTAAAATTTGAGGATGCTTAGAGACATGAACACATGTTTTCCATATTTCAACACAGAGCATAGTGGGGTGTGTAGGGGTTGTGCTTTGGGAAAGTACACAAAGACTGCTTGGAACCAGATCAGAGGGAGTGCTTGATTTGATTCATTCAGATGTGTGTGGTCCTATGTCATTTGCCTCATTGACAGGTTTTAAGTACTACATTACTTTCATTGATGATTACTCGAGGAAGACCTGAATCTATTTCCTTAGAAGCAAGAAATAAGCGGAGGTCTTGCTTCAGTTCCAAGAGTTCAAGGCTCTTGTGGAGAGCCTGACAAGAAAGAAGATGAAGGTACTCAAATCAGATAATGGGGGTGAGTATACCTCCAAGGCATTTGATGAGTTTTGTAGACAACAGAGGATCAGGAGGCAGTTAACTATTCCTTACACTCCACAACAGAATGGAGTTGGAGAAAGGAAGAACCGTGCGATAGTGGGAGCAACGAGAGATATGCAGCATGATCAGAGTCTTCCTGTCTTTTTATGGGATGAGGCCTGTAGTACTGTTGTTTATGTTCAGAACTGGAGTCCTCACTGTGCATAGTGGATTAAAACTCTTGAGGAGATGTTCACTGGGAAGAATCCTGAGATAAGCCACTTCCGCATTTTCGGATGCCTTACATACTCACATGTCCCTTCTGAGAAGAGGACAAAGTTGGAGGCGACTATTGACAAAGGAATTTTTGTTGGTTATGATGAGGTCTCAAAGGCTTTTCACATATACCTTCCTGCACAAAGGAGAGTTGCAGTGAGGAGGGAGGTGAGATTTGAGGAGGAGAGGGCCTTTAGGAGATCTTGAGAGTTTGAGATGAAGGAGTAGCAGGTTTCTACTCCACAGGCGAAAACATCTCAGAGTACAGGTTCACAGGTCTCAGGAGTGACTGGGTCATAGGTTACAGGTTCATCAGTTTCAAGGATTCAGTCCACAGGGGCTTCTGGTATAGGGTCAGGTTTTCAAATTACAGGTACATAGGGTTCACCTTCACTTGATTCGGGATCACTTGGTTCAGGTTCGGGTTCACTAGGCATGAGATCTTAGACCACAGGTACTTCTTTAGGGAGACATTTGTCAGCTAAGGAGATTCACGAGGAGGGTCTGCCATAGGAAGCTACTTCCAAGAAGAGAAAGCCAAGTTGGCTTAAGGAGCTTGCGAACGAAACTGAGGAGTCGGTGGGACCACCTAGGAGGGAGGTCAGAGAGAACAGGGAACTGGAGAGGTTTTCCAGCTATATGGTTGTGGTGACCTGTTTGCGTGAGTCCGAGCCTTCTACTTTTGAGGAGGCCACCACTCAATAGGTTTGGAGAGATGCCATGATGGAAGAGTACAATTCCATGATGAACAATGATGTGTGGGAGATTGTTCCACGACCAGAGGGGAAGTTAGTTTTGACCTCCAAGTGGTTGTACAAGATAAAGCATACTGTAGATGGAAACATTGAGAAGTAAAATGCTTAATTTGTTGCATGGGGATTATCACAGGTTGAGGGAGTTGACTATGAGGAGACTTTTGTACCGATTGCTCGTTATTCATCCATCATATCAGTGATATCTATTGTTTAGAGATGGGATGGAAGATTCACTAGATGGATGTGAAGACCACTTTTCTGAATGGTCTTTTGCAGGAGGAGGTGTATCTAGAGCAACCACATGGATTTGGTGTGCATGGGAGAGATTCACATGTATGGACACTGAAAAATGCCTTGTATTGACTAAAGCAAGATCCTCAAGCTTAGTACTCGAGGATTGACTCATATTTGCTTTCGATTGGGTTACAGAAGAGTAAGGCTGATCCCAACTTGTATTTCATTGTGGTTGGAGGTGATCCACTCATTCTTCTGCTATATGTTGATGATTTGTTTATCACAGGAGGAGAGCACTTGATTGAAGCATCCAAGAAAGATATTGCTTCAGATTTCAGGATGACAGACCTTGGGCTGATGCATTACTATTTGGGTATGGAGGTATGGCAGGAGGATGGACATGTTTTCCTAGGGCGAGGAAAATATGTAGTTGACATTATGAAGAGATTTCATATGGAGGGTTGCAGACTGATGTCCACACCCATGATCACCAACTGGAATAAGATGCATGCTTCTGAGGGAGAGTTGGTTGATCCTACCTTATACATGAAACTCATTAGTTCGTTGATGTATCTGGTCAACACCATACCAGATATATATTTTGCAGTGAACACTCTCGGCCAGTTCATGATGGAGCCTAGGAGAGTGCACTGGGTAGTTTCAAAACATGTTTTGAGGTATCTTATTGGTACAGTAGATTATGGTCTAGATTATAGGAGATGAGAAGGAGTGGGATTGGTTGGTTACACATATTCATATTGGGTAGGTAGTGCATCGGATAAGAAGAACACTTTTGGTTGTTGCTTTAGTTTGGGCTCGAAAGCAATGTCGTGGTTCAACAGAAAGCAAAAGCCCATTTCTTTGAGCTCTGCTATGGTTGAGTATATGGCAGCTAGTCAGGCTAGTTGTGAAGCTTTGTGGCTTCGTAAGTTGATGGTAGACCTGTTTGATCATGAGATGATGCCTAGAGTCATTTACTGTGAGAATCAGAGTTGCATCATGCTCTCTAAGAATCCAGTGTTTCATGACAGGTTTAAACATATTGAGATTAGATATCATTTCATCAGAGACTATGTTTAGAGGAGAGTTGTTGAGTTGCAGTACTATCTATTGAGGAGCAGGTAACTGACATTCTCATGAAGTCTTTGGGAAGAGGGAATCGTATTCATTTCAGAGACAAGTTGAGGGTGGTGAAGAACAACTTCCTCAGTAAGACGGAGTGTTGAAAAGCTACCTAGGAAGTGTTTGTTCACTCATTTGTGCCTTGGGTTGGACAAAGACACTTTAAAAAGTGGTCTCTAGCCTATTTAAAATGTGAGAATGACTTTTTTTTTAATAAAGAGACATTTTAATGAGTGTTTGAGTTATTAAAATTATTTAAAAGTAACTTTATGAGACTAAAAGGTGGGTGTGCATTAAATTCTCATTTAATATTTAAAACGTGTTTTTTAATGAGAAAATGAGATGGGCCCTAGATGACATTTAGTTGGATTTTAATATAAGCCATTGATTTGGAGATGGAAGTTACTCAAACAAAAAGGGCTTGTGAAAGACAAATCTAATTCATTGTTCACTTTCACAAAAGAGATTTTTGGAGAGGAGAGAGCAAGAAGAAGAAGACAAGGGTTCGAACAGATTTCAAACTAGAGACAGAGAGATAGAGAGACAAAGAGCATTACATTTTTGGCACACTTTCCAAGAAGAAGAGGAAAAAAAGGTTGGGCACATTTTTCAAGGAGACTGTACAACAAATTTCAAGGCAGCGTACAACACATAAATCGAGGAGGCTAGACACTGAAATTGAGGAAAAGTACATGCAGTTCATACAACACGGTTTTTGAGGAAAACGTTTTTTGAGAATCTTTTTTTGGAAAAGTACATAAAACAAAATTCGGTTTTTTTTTGAAAAAGTATAGTCCGTTCCGTGTGGATCTATACAGTCAATCCATACAGTGCCATACAACATGAATTTCAAGAAGAAGAATTCTGAAAAATTTTCAGTAGGCCATTCAGTGATTGTTTGGCACATTTACCAAGGCGTTTTGGTTGAGATAAGTATTGCTGTAAATTTGTTTAATTTGCCTAAAAATAATAAAATCTCTCTCTGAAGAATAAGTTTTCCTTTCAGGGTTTTTCTTGGGCCACTTGGTAAAAAATTTTGAGTCTTTAATTTTCATGTATGGCTGAAATAATTTTCTGAGTTTGAAAATTTTTGGCTGTCATAAAAATTTCTGAGTTTAAAAAGTAGAAAAGTATCTCATTTGTTTCAAGATTTTTAGTGAAATTTAATTTTAAATGTACATGCATGATGGGGTTAGGCATTAAACCATATGCTACACACTAAAATTGAAACTGGGTTGGGGTAATGAAATTTTTCACTTACAACCGCCATATGTATGGGTTCCAAGACCCAAAGATCATCATAACTAATATGACCGCTTCATATTAATCATACAAGAATATCTAGAAGGGTCAAGATCCATCATGCCATCAATTGTGGGAACCTCAAGCCACACGCAACGACATGCAAGGATCCAAGGGTTTCATATTAAGAATGATAAAGACTTTAATGGAAATATTCAAGGATAAATATGGGCTTTATCAAAGCATGGTTGAATAAAAACATGACCAACATATGCAAATGCTAATCTCCATCATATGCAAGGGTGTAAGGACATACCAAACAAGTGTAGGGATCCACCAAATGCTCCACTTCCCAAACTGCCATGTCCTCCTTGTCATGTCATCAGCTTTTGTTACTCCTTTGTCATTAATGGCTTGTCATCAATGACAACCATGCTCAACAAACTCCCCCTTTGTCATTGATGAAAACACCTCTTCAAATACTTTCCCCCTTTGACATTAATGACAAAGGGTCATTTAAAAGCTTCACAATGCCCAAAAAAGTTATAGTTTTGTCAACTTCTTGAGATAAATTTGAGATGTTTGCTCCCCCTTTCATGTAGACTTCTTCATGTACTGAGCTCCCCCTGAGATGTTATTGGTCTGTTCATTACTGTCTTCAATATTTTGCTATCTGCTCTTCTAAATATATTTAATTTGTGTCTTCATTCATACAATGATAAAAATCTCGATAACCAGCGCAATATAAGTCATATGATCAGATACCAACAGCAAGTGTTTCTTGAAGATATCCCTATCAATCATATCCAAGGCTAGAGAGACTCATCGAAACACTTTATGGATGCTATAAGAAATGCATCAACCATCATCTTAGTAAATTCATAGAAGGTAAGCATGTATCAAGGATAATTTTCCAAATATCACCATGTTACTTCACTTCATGAGATCACTGCAAATTACTCATGCTCCCCCTATCAACATGCTAACTGTAGCTACAATCCTTGGACCTATTTCACTACTTGGAGATACCATTATTTACCCTTGATTCCATCCTCCAAACTCCATGAACTCAAGTTGTGTTAAGGTCTTTGAAATACCTCAAGCTTGGCTTGCCACATGGCAGCTATCTTGTGTGTACTGATCAACTTATTGACATTTAACAAAACATTCTTTTTCATCCATACGTGGGAGTGTCCTTGGTTTTGAGCACATGTCTTTTGAGCTTCAATTATCTCTGAATTTATCTTCTTCCATGGTTCATAGGCTCTTCTAGCTAATGTGTATGAGGGACTCATCATAGGTTGTCTTCTTGAACTTGCACGGTCTTGGGCTTTATGAACAAAGGCAATGTTCCCCCAAGTTTCCGGGACGCGGGGGTGCTGGAGCGGGGAAACGCACATTGGGGACGTGTGGAGACCACCCCCAAATTTTAGCGAAATTTAGGGGGGGCGAGGGGGCGTCCAAGTCTTAATAAAAAATAATATTATAAATTATTAAATCCCAGCAATAAAAGTTCAATGATTCATCCCATGTAAACTACTAAAAGAGGGAGGGGGCGTCTGGGAGCCCCCCAGTTTCAGGAGGGGGCGTCTGGAAGCCCTCAGTTTCAAAAGGGGGCGGGGGGGCGTCTAGGAGCCCCCCTTCACCGGAGCGCGCTGCAAAATAGGGGATGCGCCCCCTTGTGCGTTTCCGAGAGTTTCCTAATTTTGGGGACGCTGGGAAACGTTTCCCCAGAAGCCCCCGAGCCCCCGGGGCGTAGGGAGCGAGGGGGGTGCGTCCCCGTGGAACACTGAACAAAGGCATAGCAATTGTAACATCCCATGGTGTGGCAATTTGCAGCAATATGGCCAAGACAGTTACATTCCCAAAATCTAACCACATTGTTTGGATGCCCAACACTTCTTGCATGAGATCTATAATCCAAATCTCTATTACCAAAATCATTACATGTGTAGCAATAACCATTGAAACTATTTTCATACATGGATGCTTGATTCCACCAAGAGGATGTCTCTTTTCTGAAATTTCTTTGAGGAGAAGGACTAACTCCTTGATGTTCTCCAAATTTTTTGATGTCTTTTAGGTATATGAGGAGCAAATTGGCTTTCAATTTTGGGAGATGATGAGCTCGCTTCAGTATTCTTAGGATTCTTTGAGCTATCTTCATAGTTTTCTTCTTTGTTGTAGCCCAAGCCAGTCTTGTCAAAAGGGGATCTTTGACAATCCAAGAAATCATCTAGGATGACAAAACTATTATTGGACTTGACATAGGCACTTCAATTTTCATTCTTCCTCTTGAGATCAACCACTTCCATTTCAATATTTTGACAAGTCTTATCTTTTTCATCCAACTGGTTCTTCACGACTTCCTCTGTTCTTTTGACTTCCTCAAGTTGAATCTTCAAATCGACAATAACATTCCTTATTTCTTCAAGATCTTGTAAATATCCTCGAGGCTCTTCTTGTTGACTGATCAGTTTGGTGTTTAATCTTTCAATTTCATCTAATTTGTATTCAAGCTCATCTTGTAAACTTGTCTTCTTGTGATTGAGTTTCTTGAGCAGATTCATTGGCTTCTCATGGTACTTTTCGAAGGACCCCAAAATCTTTCTTTTAAGCCTCAAATTGTATTTGAGATCAATGTCCATTAAAACATGTGCTAAGAAATCTTTCTTAACATCTTCAACATCATTTTCAACTTTACCACAATCATTGCTACTGCAATCAGAAATATCCTTACCTTCGCTGATGTCTGATGCCTGCTCTTCCTTTTCTTCTTGCTTCACATCTTTAGTGGGCTTAACTTCTATTTCTTTGTTTGCGTCTTGGTTTTCATTTTTGGTATTCACTTTCCATCTTAAACCATAGATATTTGGCTGAAGTGTATTTTCCTACACTCTCTTTGACAGAGCTTGAGAGTCCATCAATAAGAAATTTCAAGGCAATGGTGTTATCCTGATTGGCATCTTTTTGTGCAACTGTCTTGGTATTCTTGTTGGACGGAATGGGTGGATTGATCACAATATCCTAGAGACCAAACTTCTTCAGATAAGCTTTCATCTTGCTTCTCCATTCAAATTATTCCATCACATCAAATACTAGAACCTCATTATTGGAGCACTCTTCCTTTCCTTACATTGTGTGTCCACAAATCGTCTTCAAGCTAGTAACGCTTGTGTTGAAGGTCGGTTCTGATACCAATTGTTGGACACAATGCCACACTGAGAGGGGGGGGGTGAATCAGTGTGCTAGAACCCTTAACAAATTTCACTTTTCAAACTTAAGTAGAGTTCATCATTCATATTAAGCTACCAAGTACATCAACATTCATCAATCAATCATGTTACCAACATAGATCATAAGAGACACATCACAAAACAAGTGTACAAACTTTTGTTTATCTTTTTATATGAATTTCAATGGAAGACCTCAATCTTCACGATTACATCAGCACCAACTTACTAAAGAGCACCAACTCTTATTCCAAGGCATAGCCTGGTTTTCTTAGCTCCAACTAAAAAGAGACGAGGTATCCAAACCTCAAAGTGCAAGACTCATCTTGCCATTACCTATTAATCACTGTCATTAACTCTGTGTCATGTCAAATATCAAATCAATCTTTGTCAGCACTGCCAAAACAATGTCAAATCAATGCATGTCACTGCTAAGTCAACAAACTGTTACTGTCTAGTCATCAAGGCTGTCACTTTCTAGACATCAATGGCTGTATAATCAAGTTATCTTATCAAAGGCTATCATGTCACTTCAATGTGGTGTCACTTTTAATCAATTATCACATCAAATTTCAAGCCATCACTATCATTGGATTCAAATCACAAATCAACACTGTCAAAACACTTTGGCAACTTCAAGACCATTGATTCACATGACTGTGGTTTCTTCAAAACTGATTTGTTTGGTGCAAATATATCTTCATATATCAAACTCAGAGATTAACAAAACATAATTCAAAACTTTGATTTGATCATCATTTATGCAACACTTCTACCTTTCCTTTGCAATGACATTAATGTCTATGAAGCAGGATTATGCACGCTTTAAATATGCACTTATTACTAGATTAATAGGGTATGTTCCAAATCTCCTCAAACAATCCTTGTCACCTAGTATTTACAAAGTCCTCGTTCCTTAGATTATCCCTTCAAAAGCCATTACAAACAGTCCTTCAGTAAACCATAATCCAAACAACCTTTCACTATGACATGGATCAATACTTTTCATCATCCATCTTTGCTTCTCAAAATTCAAAGCTTGGTCATCCACGAAAATTAGAGTTATAATATTTAGCACTTGCAATAAAAGATGCTCTTGTGGCTGCCTTAGTGACACCTTTGGATGCCTTCAAAATATCAATGAGTGTGGTACTTTTGCAATTCGAGATCAGAGAGACCATAATTTAAGGTTCACATGCTTGTACCCTGAATTTGCTTCCTCAGTCATCTGCGGTTTCCTAGTGGTTATACCCAAAAATTAGAGCTAAATCGAGCTTCATACTTCTCACATTCAAATGAGGGCGTTAACCTCCTGTTTATACTAATTTTCCATGAATTTTTTACTAAGACAACGTTGTATGAAGCATAACAATAAATTTTATATTATTTTGATCCCAATTTTGTATGGGCCTACTTCCTTAGAAAATTTACTTCCATACCATACATTTAATCGTTCACAAGTAGCTGGTTTTACTTGTGTTTTCAACATGGAAAATGACCACAGTATGGGTCATTTATGTTCTCCTTAAACTGTGGGGTTTCAAGCATGATGAGGGCTTTCATGGACTTCTGTGTATCATGACTACCTCAGTCTTTAATGCTCCATTGAACTTAGGCATAACTCCACATTCAAACTTTTTCATGCTCCTTCAAAATTATGAGCATTAAGTACTTCCTTCAAGTGGTAAGGGCATCATGACCATGATATCAAGGGCTAAAACAATCATGGGCTTACAACCACCATATGTATGGGTTCCAAGATCCAAGGATCATCATAACTCATATGGCCACATCATTTCTGTTGATGTAATTGTAACTTTAGAATGTATTCACTTGTATTTCTTATATATTGTAACCTAATGTTTATTCCGGGATGTAATTGAGTCATGTCATGCCTCGATGTTCCTATTAGGAGGTTCTATAATGTAAACTAGTCATGTCAAGTCATTGTGGGTAACCCTCCTATTGTCTAAGGGTTAAAGTCCCCGCAGTTCCGGGACACTAGGGTTATTAGATTCTCCTAGAGAGGTCGGCTCTAGTAGGGTTTAGTCAAGTCGGGAATTAGTATAAATAGAGAGCTGGCCTCTATATTTATCACACACTCACTCACACTCAATTGTAGTGCATAGTTGAGGAAGAGAAAGATACTGGGGCAAGGAAGAAAGAGGTTACTACTGTCAGGAGATCATCTTACTATTTTGGGGTTTTACTTTTGGTGCTAATTCTATCTCTGAGGAAGTTGCGGGGTTTTCTCCATTTATGGTTTCCCTGAGGAAAAACACCGTGTTCATTGTCTTTTGTGTTTAAATGATGTGCTTGTTGTTCTCTCAGCTAAAGATCCTAATGTTATGCTAGCTTAATGTTAAAAATCTAACATGGTATCAGAGCTAACCTGAGAACAAGACACTATGAAGCTGAGGGAACTAGGGCTTCCTACTTTGTGGATCTCTCTCCACAAATTTTCAGCAAAAGAAGGTTGAAATAACTCTCCTCACTAGGGCGCATCTTTTTGTCGAAGCAGAATCCAATTTTGAGGTTTTTCAGTTTTTGACCCGACACTGCTGCCGAAAATTAGGGATTTTCACAGAAGAGGAATTTTTCAGTGACCCCAGGCCCGGATTGATCTCCTCCCTAAAATTGAAGTTAGGGATCAAATTCAAATCATTTGGTTGGACAGAACTCCGAAAAAGAAAAACCCTAATTTGCTCCTGAACCGGCACTGCAGGATTTCAGCTCCAAATCTAGATCTGACATCTTGACTTGGTAAGATCTAAATCTTTTGTATTTCCATTTGAGGTTCTCAGTTAAGATGTCTCATCATACCAAGCTTGATGAAAATCTTAAGGGAGCTGATAACTTCCGAGCCTGGAAGTATAGGATCTCCTTGGTCATGGAAGACAATGAGTTGGAATCCTATATCAGTGAGGAGGTTCCAGTTCCAGAGGGAGATGAGGCAAAGGCCTTACATAAGAAGAAGTTGGTTATGGCAAAGAGGATCATTGCTGATTCCGTCAAGGATCACCTCATACCACAAGTTTCCTCCCTCAAGACACCTAAAGCTATGTTTGATGCCCTAACCAAATTGTTTGAAGGGAAGAACATAAACCGGAAGATGACTCTGAGAAACCAACTGAAGAATGTAAAGATCTAGAATGCAGAGACCATCCAATATTACTTTACAAGGGTCTCTCGGATCAAGGAACAGCTAGAAGCAGTAGATGAAGAAGTGGAAAATGCAGAGATTGTAATGACCACCTTGAATGGTCTCACTAGATCATGGGACTCCTTTATTCAAGGAATCTGTGCCAGAAAGAAGTTAGTCAAGTTCAGCATACTATGGGAAGAATGCTCCCAAGAAGAAGCTTGGATAGCAGCTCGAGAAGAGAAGATGGGAAGTGAAGATCAAGCTCTCACAGTTCACTCCAAGAAAACTAGAAGAAGTTCTCATCACCCCAGAGGTACGACCTTTCACCATAAAGATAACATTCAAAAGGACTTATCTAAATTAAGATGCTACACTTGTGATGAAAGAGGACACTTTGCAAAAGACTGTCCTAGAAACAAGTTGAACTCTCATAAGAAGAAGGGAAACAAGAGAAGACATCATGCTCATGCTGCATAGGATGATGAACCTTCCACCAAGAGAACCAGATATGAAAGTGAAGTTTCTTCAAGTGATGAAGAATATGTTTTGATTTTCGCTCTTACGGGAAACATTACTCATGGAAGCAATGATTGGCTTATAGACAGTGGGGCTTCCAAGAATATGACAGGATTCAAGGAATCCTTTGTGAAACTTTCAAAACATGAATCACCTCAGAAGGTGAAGCTAGGAGATGACTACCAGTATCCAATAAAAGGTAGTGGCGAATCCTCCTACAAGCTAGACTCTGGAAAGTCTATGACAATGAAGGAAGTATTGTTTGTCCCAGGACTAAAGAAGAACCTCCTCTCCATATTTGCACTAGATGCAAAAGAAATGAGGGTTGCATTTATAGATGGTCAAGTCATCATGTGGCCAAAAGGAAAGACTATTGATGATGCAATAGTAATTAGAGAACAAGAAGGATGTTTGTACAAATTGAAGGGCCATCTAGAACAAGCCTTGGTCCATGACACAGTAGAGCCAAATGAACTATGGCATAGAAGGCTTGCACATGTGCATTACAGAGCACTAGCACTTGCAAAACATGACGGAGTCTGCAAAGGATGTGCAAAAGGAAAGAACACAAAGAAGACATTTCCAAGTAGTGAGAGAAAAGCAAAAGGAAACTTGGAAATCATCCACTCCGATGAATGCAGTCCAATGTCATCAAGCTCACTAAGCGGGTATGTATACTATGTTTCTTTTATTGATGACTTTTTTAGAAAGACATGGATTTACTTTATGAAGAACAAAGATGAAGTATTCAACAAGTTCAAGGAATTCAAAGCCTTGATCTAGAACCACACTGAAAAGAAGATCAAGACCTTTCGATCAGATAATGGCGGAGAATTCACGTCAAATGAATTCAAAGAGTTATGCAAAGACTCAGGGATTAAGAGGGAGTTGTCCACTCCTTATAATCCACAACAGAATGGGACTGTAGAACGGAAGAACAAAACTATCATGGAAGTTGCTAGAGCTATGCTTCAGGATCAAGATATTCCCATGCATCTATGGGCAAAAGCTGCCAGAACAGCGGTGTATGTACATAATCGTACTCCACACAGAGTACTCGAGAACAAGTCTCCTGAAGAAGTCTTCTTTGGCAAGAAACCAGAAATTAGGCATCTCAGAATATTCGGCTGTCCTGTGTACATACACATTCCAAAAGAGAAGAGAAAAAAATTAGATCCTTCAAGAAAGAAGGGTATATTTGTGGGATACTATGAAAGCTTGAAGGATTACAGAATATATTTCCCAGGATTCAAGAAGATTGATATTAGCAGGGATGTGACATTTGATGAAGACACAGCTTACAACAAATCCAGAAAAAAACCTGCTGAAGAACCTGAAGAAGCAGAAGCACCCAAAATTCATGATACAACCATGAACGAAGAAACTCAAGAAGAAGATCGAGAATTTGAAGAACCACAAAGACCTGTACATCCACCTCAAGAGAAGAATCCTCACAAGAGGAAACCTGCTTGGGTATGAGAAATTATCCAAGGTGCGGAAAGATATGGGGCTCCAGAAGAGAATCATAGAGAAAGGAAGAGAACCAGATCCTGCTCTGGGTATGTAGCATTACTATGTGATTTCATCAATAAAGAACCTTCCAATTATGAAGAAGCAACAGAACAAAAAGAATGGAAGGATGCTATGATCGAAGAATATCAATCGATCATGAAAAATGATGTTTGGGATGTTGTTCCAAGGCTAGAAGGGAAGTCGGTTATAACTTCCAAATGGATCTACAAGATCAAGCATGCTGCAAATAGTAGCATAGAAAAATACAAGGCAAGATTCGTGGCTCGTGGTTTCTCACAGAAAGAAGGAATAGGTTATGAAGAAACCTTTGCACCTGTCGCCATATACACTTCCATCAGATCGGTACTTTCTCTAGCTGCAGTGATGAAATGGAAGATACACCAAATGGATGTCAAGACTGCCTTATTGAATGGTGTAGTGGAAGAGGAAGTGTATGTGGAGCAACCACTCGGTTTTGAGACACATGACAGAGAGTCTCATGTATGCGGATTGAAGAAAGCCCTGTATGGTTTGAAACAGGCACCCAGGACTTGGTACGACAGAATTGATAGCTTTCTATACAGTTTGGGCTTTACTAAGAGTAAAGCAGATTCCAACCTTTACTACAAGGTTGAAGATGGCAACCCAGTAATGCTCCTATTGTATGTAGATGATCTGTTTGTAACAGGTACAGATGGGTTGATTGCTGATACGAAGAGGAAGCTTGCTGTCGAGTTCGAAATGAAGGACTTGGGTATGATGCATTATTTTCTAGGCATGGAGGTGTGGTAGAATGCAGATGGGATTTCCCTGGGACAAGGGAAATATACAGTAGAGATCCTAAAGAGGTTTGGGATGATGAACTGCAAGGCTATGGCCACACCTATGGCATCGAACCAGAAGCTATTGAGTTATGCTTCATCAGAGACAGTTGATGCTACGATGTATCGTCAGATGATTGGGTCCTTGATGTACCTGACGAACATGAGACCAGATATTTGCTTTGCTGTGAACATCTTGAGCCAGTTCTTGACAGATTCAAGAAATGTTCACTTGATTGTTGCAAAGCATATTCTAAGGTACCTGAGAGGTACAGTTGATTATGGGCTCAAGTATGAGTCGAATCGAAAGATTAACCTAGAGGGTTATGTTGATTTAGATTGGGCAGGGAGTGCCATCGATAGGAAGAGCACTTCAGGGTGTTTCTTCAGTATGGGATCAGGTGTGATCTCTTGGTTTATAAGGAAGCAATCCTGTGTGGCACTAAGTACAGCTAAAACAGAGTATGTCGCAACTTGTTCAGCGAGTTGTGAGGCAGTATGGCTGCAGAAGCTACTTTCTGATTTGTTTGATCTCCAGATGGATGCTACTTGTATTTATTGTGACAACCAGAGTTGTGTGAAGTTGTCAGAGAACCCGGTGTTCCATGAAAAGTCGAAGCATATCGAGATCAAGTATCACTATATCAGGGATATGGTGCAGAGGGGAGCAGTGAATCTCCAATATGTTGCGACGGACGAATAGATAGCTGATGTGTTGACGAAGCCATTGGCTAGAGTGAAGTTTGAGTACTTCAGGGAGAAGCTTGGTGTTCTCCAGATCGAGGTTCCCTCCAAAGGGAAGTGATGAGTCCGTGAGCCATTCTGACATGGTGAGAGGATTGGTTCCTTCCATGGTCAGATGTAAGGGCTGATCCATTCTGTCATGGTGAGAGGATTGGTTCCTTCCATGTCGGATATGAGTGTAGGATGTGTTCCTACATGATCAGATGTGAGCGCATGGCCATTTTGATATGACTATAGGATGTGTTCCTACATGATCAAATGTGAGTGCATGGCCATTCTGATGTGATTGAGGGATGTGTTCCCACTTGATCATATATAAGGGTTGTTGCCATTCTCTTGGAGAATGGAGGCACCTAGTCAGTTACCAGGAACCCTCAACCTGGGGTTGAGAACCTTTCCATCATGGTTGCAGGATGTGTTCCCGCATGGGTGAATGTAAGTGCAGATCCCTTTCATCATGGTTGCAGGATGTGTTCTCGCATGGGTGAATGTAAGTGCAGAGTCGTTCTATCATGGTTGTAGGATGTGTTCCCACATGGCACTACTACATTGCGATCCAAAATCCGACGGAAAAATCCGACGGTGAGTGGATTTCTTTTTTTAAACCCACCAAAAATCACAAGGATATTTTTTTTTTTAAAATGTGGCCACAAGTGTCGCTTAAGCGACAGCTAGTCTCATAAGCGTCTCTTAAGCGACGTCTAGCCTCATAAGCGTCGCTTAAGCGACGGAGACTCATATTGGTCAATTATTTAAATAAATACACTTAATTGGTTTAGTTTTCACTCTACTGGAAATCTCCATAACTAAATTGTTTTTAGGCATGTTACCCAAGACAACAATGCCATTAGTGTTATATATGTGGTTGCTTATGAAATTGTTATTGATATTGTGATTGTAAATCACTACAAAGGTTTTGATTGTAAATGAGGTGCATTGTTTTAATTATGGTCTTTAATAGGAACTTGGTCATGACACCTACCAGACCAAATACATTAAGCATTAGTGTCAAAGTATATAAAAAAATATAATAACAAATAAATACCAACATGATGCATATTATTGCACATATGATACAAATAGTTCACAATCTATGAGAGAATGGTTCAAACTTGGTTTTGTTTACTCCATTCATATAAATACAAACATGGTGAAAATAGTATGGGTAGGATTGGAGCAGGCTTCCCAATACGTTAACAATTGCAATTATATTTTGTGCTATGGGAGTGGTAACTATAGCGCTCTCATCCCTTGGATCCAAATCGATGGTGGAAATCTATTATTTCTTTTAGACTTGCACCCTGGCGGGACTAAGGAGGGGTATACAGACAGGTATGTCTTCGAGTTAAACTGCCCACATCAACACTGGCTAAGAGGAAGGAGATGCAAGTTACCAACAGACAAGATATAAGATGTACCTGCTCAATCCAGACCCCGTTCAATCCATAACTAAGAGATAACCCTCGGACGGGATGCGTTGTTAACCATGGATGGCTTATGTAAAGAGCTTATATGCGTTGTTACCGGCTTAAGTGAGTGGCTTCTGTTAACGGATCCTTATGGTAATGAAAATAGTGAAAGTTCATATTTTAAACGAAAAATAGAAAATCGATTTGGGATTTTTGTTGTGGAAAAGAGGCAAGTCGTGGGTTTATCCTAGCATTCATGCAACCCTGTCACCATACCCATCTGTATTCTCTGTCAATAATCTATGGGCATATCCCTGTAGCCATAGCCATGTGCGTTATCTTTGCATGCTTGGGAGGCCAATTCATCTACTTTTTTCTTGTATACTGAGACAGCAACGATGTATACCTTTCTATGGGTTCACCAAATCGATTTGTCGAAGGAAGAGAAGCCCCATTACTATTTTGGGCTCGGTCCTCATTGTTATCTATTGGGTTTGACAAGGTTGCATTAAAAAATGTTTATTTGGCTGAAGCATCGCAACTCCATTGACAAGGGAAAAAACTACACAACTCAACACAGTGGTCAATAGGTAATTCTTCATCTCGTGAACAATAGGAGAGGGCCGAAGAGGATAAGGCCGCAGGGGACAAAGCTCGTAGAGGAGAGGGCGGCAAAGGAGGGTTTGCAAAGGAGGAGGGTTTGCAGAGGTCACACTGAGGCTGATAGAATGCCCCAAATCAATGAGTAATCTATGTTTTTTTAAAGAATTTTGATTTCAAATTAAAAAAAAAAACAAGTTCTTTATGCAGAAGAAATCTTTATTTAGCATGGATTTATACTGGTATGGAAAAGCTGAAAAGACTGTGTTCATAATATAGATTAAAATATGAACTTCTCTTCCCTTGAATTTCCCTCTCACTCTCTATTTGAGGTGAGGGTCATTGCTGTTGCATTGCATTGCAGTTGGGCTAATGTTATCTTGGGACAGGTCATAATGCATAGGGCTAATGTTATCTTGGGACAGGTCATAAATCTTCACAAACTTGTTGTTCACCACTTTTGGCATCATTGTTGTCATTTTGTTCTTGTAGTTTTTACACTAACATAAATAATAGGTTTACTATTCTGTTGAGAGTGTGTTTTGAATCAGAGGAAACAAGCACAATGATTATCTCTTGTGTGCATACTGCATACCAATAGAGGAAATTGCCATGTTTTGTTCAGGTTGACTGCAATGAGAGGTTGTATCTATTTGCATTTTCCGATTATGTGCTTTTATATGTTGGCATGCATAGGTTTTACCGGTGCTGGGATGGGGTTATATGTAGGAGAGGATAGAAATATATGCCCGTAAATGTTTTGGACACTTGTGCAGGTTGCGTGAGAGATAGTTCTTTATTCTCTTATGCAAGGAATGGATATAAGAGCATAGTTTTTATAGATTTGGAATGTTTGCATTTGCACAACTGTGCACACAAATTGGGGGGCAAAAGGTCCTTGATAAGTATCTTTGTGTGTATCCTGTTAATTTTGATATTTTCTTGCTTTGCTTTGTTTGCAGACTTGTCAGTTGTTACTTCGGGTTTTTACGAAGGTATGTGAAAAGTACTTTATTTTAAGCATTTATTGGATAAATAAGGTTGTGGATATCCTTCAAATCACATGGTGCTCAATCTGCTTGTGAAATATTCAATTCAGTCCTCAGACAAAATTGGGATAAAATATTGCAAATACTTCTTCTATGCACGTTATGTGTGTATCCTAAATTCCTAATGCAGTGCAGGTTATATACGTTCAAGATTCCTTTCTATATTTTAGCCTTTGGCCTACATTTATGTGAGAGTGATACAAAATTAAAAAATATTAGATTCAGAAAGTACAAATGAGATGTTTGTTTTTCTTCAAGCTTTTTTTGTTAGAAGCTCTGAGAAACACCGCCCCGAGGTCAGGAGCTGCACTGCATGATAAGAAATTCCTTCAACTTAGGTGCTAGGTCGAAGGGGTATCTATTCTGCCATATTTCCCCAGTACTTGCAATCGTCCTCATCCCTTTTTATCATGCCATTTGGATCGGGGGGAGGGTTGGCGGGGCAAACTACAAGAGAAGTGAAACCCTGGTGGACAGCTCAATACACCATCAACCTCACTAGTGAACCAATGCCCTCTTGAATTTCTTCAGGGTTTTCAATGAAAGTTTGATTTTGAATGCATAAAATAATTTTTTTTGCAATACAAGGAGTTAATATTTCACCAACTTTTTGTTCATAGTAATTCTTGTACCCATGAGATAACTGTATTTGTTAGTCAAACCAGAAATACTTTTTACTGAGGTTCTGGTATGCTTTATGATTTTTGGTCTCTGTTAAAACTTGGAAAGGTAGTGGCTAGAATGATCTCATCTCTGGATGCAAAAATTTTATGTATATCCATTTCATTGAGTACTTGCCATAGTGCAATATTAACAGCACTGGTCTATATTTTATAGTTTTCATGACCATGTTTCTCTATTGGGGTTTTTGCAGTTTGGAAGTCATCATACTGCAGAGGACTTTGCAGTCAGAGGCAAGGAGCCAAAAGACGAGGTGCAAATTTACACTTGGAGGGATGCTACACTTCGAGAGCTAACAGACCTGGTATGAAGGAATTAATTCATTCTCACTTTTACTGCAGGAGCTTTGCTATTTTCATACAAGTGTTTGTCACATTAATTAAATGAGTTCTAATATAGATGGTCTTGACTTTTAAGTAACCAGGCATGAGCTTTGGAGTTGTCTTTTCTTAGCGTTTGTCTTCATAGTTATCGATATGGGTTGGTTTGTGTGAGGTTCCAGTGTCCTTGGGCGAGAAATCATTGTTAGGGATTCCAATCGTTTCCATCGTTTCTTGGATGGACAGTGTTCTTGTGGGGATTATTGGTGAAGCTAAG
>LPNX010526605.1:223078-234770 GCA_001517045.1 Pseudotsuga menziesii | reverse complement strand
ACTAAGTAATGTGCATGTGAGGGGGGTATACTAATTATGTAAGGATTATGACCTACTTCCACATGGAATTGGTCTTATGGCATTTGTATTTTTTTTTTTAAAACAATCATAGCCGTCGCTTAAGCGACGGTAATTTTAAAAAAAAATTCACAGTCGTCGCTTAACCGACGTCCATAACTGTCGCTTGACCGACGCTTACGTTCCATATCCGTCGGTTATGCGACGGCCTGTAGGTGACTTTTTTTGAAAAAAATTCGATACCGTCGCTTTCTTCGACGGCCATTCCGTCGCTTAACCGACGAGTACGTTTTCTCCACTGTCGCTTAACCGACGCTTACGTTCAAAGTTTATTATGAATTATCTGTCGGATAACCGACGCTTTACATTTAAGCGACGGTAAACTTAGCTGTCGCTTTACCGACGAATTGAAAAGATGTTGGATAACCGACGCCAAGCCACCGACGCTTAAAAAAAAATCATAGTGTCGTACATGCGACAGGGAAGTGTCGAAAATCCGACAATATTGCCGTCGGATTTTTGGTCGAAATGTAGTAGTGTGGGTGGATGTAAGTGCAGAGCTCTTCCAGCATGGTTGCAGGATGTGTTCCTGCATGGTTGGAAGTACAGAGCCTTTTTAGCATGGTTGCAGGATGTGTTCCCGCATGGCTAAATATAAGTGTTGAGCCTTTCTGATAGGGTTGTGGGACGTGTTCCCTCATGATCGGATGTGAGTGCTGGGCCTTTCTGATGTGATTATAGGATTGGTTCCTACATGATCAGATGTGAGTGCTGGGTGTGCCTTTTTGACATGGTGTTGGATGTATTCCTCTCATGGTCATACGTAAGTGCTGGGTGGGCCATTCTGACTTGGTGTCATATGTAAGCGCTGAAGAAGACCTACATGGAGGCTAGGTCTACAACTAGCATGAAAAAGGGTTGGCTCTGTATAACTTCCTGTGATGAGAAGAATCATGAGATAGCACCCTTGATGATCCAGTGATGATCCAGATCCAGTGATGATGTCTAGTGATGATCCAGATCCAGTGGTGATGATCCAGATCCAGTGATGAAGATCCAAGTTGAGTGATGATCCAAATCCGATGATGAAGATGACTTGAAGATGAAGATTACTTGAAGACAAAGATGACTTGAAGATGCAGATGACGAGATGATCCAGAGAAGAAGACCAGTGATGAAAATTGTGTCGAGAGAATACCTTCCTAGTTAAGAGGGACTGTTGATGTAATTGTAACTTTGGAATCTATTCACTTGTATTTCTTATATATTGTAACCCGATGTTTATTCCGGGATGTACTTGAGTCATGTCATGCCCCGATGTTCCTATCGGGAGGTTCTATAATGTAAACAAGTCATGTCAAGTCATTGTGGGTAACCCTCCTATTGTCTAAGGGTTAAAGTCCCCGCAGTTCCGGGGCACTAGGGTTATTAGACTCTCCTAGAGTGGTCAGCCCTAGTAGGGTTTTGTCAAGTCGGGAATTAGTATAAATAGAGAGTTGGCCTCTCTATTTATCACACACACACTCACACTCAGTTGTAGCGCATAACTAAGGAAGAGAAACACACCGGGGCAAGGAAGAAAGAGGTTGCCACTGTCGGGAGATCATCCTACTATTTTGGGGTTTTAATTTTGGTGCTGATTCTATCTCTAAGGAAGTTGCGTGGTTTTCTCCATTTATGGTTTCCCCGAGGAAAAACACTGTGTTCATTGTCTCTTGTGTTTGATTGTTGTGCTTGTTGTTCTCTCAGTTAAAGATCCTAATGTTATGCTAGCTTAATGTTAAAAATCTAACAATTTCAGTCATACAAGAAGACCTACAAGGGACAAGATCCATCATGCTATCAATTGTGTGGGTCCCAAGCCACAAGCAACCACATGCAAGGAGCTCATGTCCAAGGGTTTCATATTAAGAATGATAAGGACTTTAATGGACATCCTCAAGGATAAATATGGGCTTTATCAAAGCATGGTTGAATAAAAACATGACCAGCATATGCAAATGCCAATCTCCATCATATGTAAGGATGTAAGCCCATCCCAAACAAGTGTAGGGTTCCACCAAATGCTCCAATGCCCGAAATTCCATGTCCTCCTTGCTATGCCATCAACCTTTTTCACTACTTTGTCATTAATGGCTTTTCATCAATGATTTACCTTAGAAAACCCTAGCTGGGGAAAAACTAACAGACAATAAATTTTATTAATATAAAACCTTGGGGTCCCTTCCTGGGATAATGGCCCATTAAGGAATATACAAATCAACAAATAACCAAGGTTGCAAAGGTTTATTTATTTCAATGCTTCGAAATACTCTGACCCCAACCCAACTTCAAGTCTCAATAAATCATTGTTTAATGCCCAACCCAATCCTATTTCCCGGATAACATAGATAAGCATAAACATATATTTATAGCTAGAAACACATGAAGTATTTTACTCTAATAAATTAGCAACACACACATAAATTAACACAAAGAGTTTTCATCAATATGACCCTGGAAAAACCTTTGCGGGAAAACCATTGAGAGAGAGCTCTTTTATTATCTCAAGTAGATTTACAATGAAGTACAACAAAATTTATTCCAATTATGTCATAGATTATCTTTGAACCTCATGCTTCGAAGTTCATGCCTGTTCACAACTATATGATATCTTAAGATTCACTCCTTCCTCTTCTGTTGGACGCCTTGGGATGTGCGCCCCCTCTCTATATGCTCTTTGACATAGGATTCACGCCCCTCTGTTGCAAAATCACCCTCTTAGTGGTTTTCCCTCTCTCTCTCTCTCCCGTTGTAGCTGATGAACTCAAAGAATTTTCCCTCCTCTAGTGAAGTGTGCCCTCACTCTTTGAAATGTGCCCCTCTGCTACTGCTCATGCACTGAGTCGCTCCTCATGCTCTCTCTCTTCAACTGCTCACAGAGAATAACATTAAATGCCTCCTTTTGCCTCAATTTTCCCTTTTCTATTATCTAATTATGAAATCAACTCAAACCCTAGGATCTGGTAGTGGAGATTAGATTTTTGACTATCCATATCTACGGTTGTATTTTAATTCTCAGCTATCACAACTTAAAACACCTTAAGTCACTTTATTCATAAATAGTAAATTGAAAATTTGCGTTAACTTTATATCATAAAGTTAAATAACATGAGGTATTCCTTGGACATTTTTCCTAGGTTAGGCACCAATCTCAGGAAAGCACTTGTTCGAGTTAATTTTTTCAACTACAAACCTAAAGATCAACCCTTCAATCTTGCTAGTTGGATGCTATATTCCTTTCTGCCCCTTTGCTCCATTCCCCAAATCGTGCCTGCACACTTGGATGGAAGTCCTTTACGCACTTAGGGAGATCCTTTCACTTTGTGTGACTATCATATCTCATCCTCCCCTTAGGCTTCTTTTTATAACATCTCAATGACCAAAATACCATGGGCCAATACCATGGGTTGTCAAATACCATTGGCCCTAAGTCACTTTTTAGTCATTAGCAATCATTTTTAGTTCAAAATGTGCTTTTCCTAAGTTATACTTATGAAAGAGATACAAAAAGTCTTGCTTCTCAAGAAAGCTCCTAGAGAGGTCTTTTTGATAACTCCTACATGCTAGACACTTGTCCTATGCTAAAAAAATCAACATTTTTGAGGGTGACTTGTTGACCATTAAAATTATCCAAACACTGTGAATATGTCGTGTAAGAAGTCAAAAGTATAATCTTCATTAAATTAGAAAATACAAGTCAACATCAAATTTGAGAACATCACTTAAAGGCATCTGGATAGATATAGTCCCCAGTATCTTTTGAGGATATGTGTATCATCACACAACTACATCAACACTCCTAGCTCTTGAAACCTCTTGAATATCTTTATGTCAAAAGTCATATGTCTCGAAGCTCCATTCTCCACATACCATCTAGCTTGGTAGTCAAATATTCATGGTAGAGGCGTTTGAAAACTAAACTACCTGCAAACTTTTGTTGTTGTTGCTTAGCCTTTTGCTTTCCTCTAAAAACATTGAGAGGCATGGTGACCATGCTTGTTGCACTTGAAGCACTTGATATAACATAATTATTTCTTGTGTTGACATGAAGAATCCAATTCATCTTGCTTTCCTTTTTGACCCCTCTCATGTCCTCATTTCCTACCTCCTCCACTCCCCTTATCGATGAAGGCTAGGTTTTTTCCTTCATCCTCATCCATGTAAGTAGTTGAGACTTTCTCTTGTCTCATTTTCTCTCCAATGAAAGAATCCCACGATTGCTTGAAGCCATATGACTTCTCTCGACCACAGATAACTTGGACAAAGTTGTGCCAAGATGAATTGCAACCATTTAGAGGAGTTTGAACTAGATCATCACCACTCCCAACTTTGTTAGTCTCATCAAATAGCTAGCTACTATATTTGTCTTGCACATAGAAGTTGTGGTGAGCTTGTTCCTTAAGAGCACCATTTTGGATACATTCACACTTTGGTATAGTTTTCCCAAGGCACCATAGATCTCCTCGGTAGTGGTCTTCCCATTGATATGAGGGATCATGTGATCCTTCATCAAATCCAATAGGACTCACTTGGCAATCATTATATTTTTTTTGTACTATGCCAAATATTTGGGATATGTAAGGCGTTCGACCTTTGCTTTGAGGAGGTTTTGCAATCTGCACTTCCATGTCACGTGGTTTCAATAGGTGACTCTCTCTTGCATACTAGGAATAGCCATTATTGCAACTCTGCTAAACAAGTTTCAATCTCTTCTCATTGGATCAACTAGGTTTGCACATCCCACAACCCTTCTTAGTTCCACGTGTCAATCACTAGCATAGATATGCTGCAATCGTTGAATCTTGGATATGCTACTCATTGAAACCCTTTGGCGACTCTCTTTCCTTCAAGGTTGATCTCTCCATACGTGGAATTGTAGAAAGCTTTAGATGCATCGTACTTATATCATGTTAAAATTATTTAGAACATGGTAACAATCCTAGTCTAATTTCTTACCTACCTACTTAGAAAAACATGAAACAAAAATCTCTATCAAAGCCACAATTCGATTTTTACTAGGACTTAAAACACATCAAGTTCAAGAAAGTAGTAGCAAGTACATAGAACTGAAATTCAAATCACATCATCGTTTATTACTCTTGAAAACATGAATTACATGAAAAACTTCAAACTCTCCTTTTCACACACAGCTTCCTACTTTCAAAAACTGAATGAATAAAGCCTATGCCCTAGCTTTCTCCTATATAGATTAGGAAGAAGGTAAAATGAATTTGGACACATGCACACCGGTGCTTTGAATGAAACAAACTTAAACCTTATATATTCGTAGGCTTGAGGTTAGTGTCGTCAAGCTGCATGAAGGATATTTTACTACGAATGTGTTCCAACTAGTAGAGAGTGCAAGTATGCATGCATCTCTCTCTTCCAGGGATCTACACCCTATCTATTCTTGCAACCTTCCTACATACAAAATTTCCTAACTATGCATGAAACTACTAACTAAAGCAAAAATAAAAAATGGACCTAATTGCTAAATATGAAACGACATCCAAACTAGTAATGGAGTGATGATGGTGCATGGATGCGCCCTCTATCTCTCTCTGGTTCATAAATGGATTTGTGCCCTCATCCACTTATGTATGGATCTGCTAAAGGAGGGCATACTTTGTTATTGTTGTTAAGGACCTTGTATGTAATATCTACTAGTGTCCCTTCTTTATATGCATCCAAATATTCTATGCTTGTTGTTTCCATTGATGATGCTTTGTTGGATACTTTACGAGTTACTAAAAACCCAACATGCTTGATAAATCATTTGGCATACAGAGCTTGGGATTGATTGGAAACTTTGATGATCGCCATTACACCCCAATCCTTGAGTGTGCAAGAAATATTTCCATTAACTTTGTGAAAGAAATTACCATCTTAAATGTCCGCAGGGGTGTAAACCGACTAGCTGAGAAGTGAAATGATATGACACATTGTAAAATAGGTCACAAGTTCAAACCCTGATCAAATCATGCACTATGCTTTCGGGCTATGTGGTGCACCTAGAGGTATAGTGGTAGCAAACGAGAATTGACCCTGTGTCACACAAGTACGAGAATAGCCCTAGTTATCGATTCCCCTAGTATAATAAAATTTACCATCTTAAATATTTTCCCTAAAGAAATCTATGGAGATATTTTTTAATTCTTTGGTAGGCACTAGCCAAGGGAATATAACAATAGTAGTAAACAACAAATGCAACCCAAATCTTAGTGCATATTTGAAACTTAAGAACCAAGGCTAAGGGATTGGACATCCATTTTTTTTCCACCCTCAAAATAACCATTTCCCACAATTCCTTGGCAATTCTAGGAAAAGGAAAAGTGAATGTCTTGGAAGTTGGATCCAGGACCAACGTTTCTTTTACAAACCATTAAGGGATATCGTTGGGAGATTTCTTGTAGCATTGGGTTTAGCCCATTGAATTTTGGACACATACATCATGAAAAATTTTAGATGCTCCAAACTTATCCTTCAGTTCATTCTTCTCAAGGTGGTGATGAAGGTGTCATTTGTGAAGTGACCATTAACAGGTTAGACTATTTTAGGGTTAGGGAGAGGAATCCCCTTAATGAGCCCTTTTCTCATTTTCTAGACAATAAAATCCTAGAGCTTCAATTTACATCCTAGGGAATGTTTGATATCTTTTACTTAGTTTATTATACTTTATTATCTTCTTTTATGTGCATCACTGTATTACAATGATGTATAATTTTCATTTTCTCCAACCATGTAACTATACATATAAATATTTTCCTCTTGAATTGATTGACTAGTTATTAATGCATGTCCACTTTTTTTTTTCTTTTTCCCCGTGAAACTCTTGAGCACATCCCACATTCCAAGGAGGGTACCTAGTGTAAAGTACGTGACATAGTTAGTGTGCCTAACCTCATAGAAATCAAATGGAGGACATGCACAATGTTCCTAATTAGCAACAATGTCTTGGCAATTAGTGGCACAAACTGAGTGAGCTAACCCTTGGGTCTCGTGCACATCCATTTCTTTATTGTTAAGACTTTAGTTTATAATATATATAGTTTTAAGCACACATGATTATACCATTCTCTTTCCCATATTTTTCATTGTTTCTTAAATTACTTTTGGTTAGGCCATTGTACCATTATAATCCAATTCAACTTAGTCATTGCCTTAAGAACAATAGGCTAAGGACGTCATTATTGGTAATGTGGAAGTTGTGGCATAGTTATTACATAATACATTTTATCTTTTAAGAAGGATAGACTATGGTCAATGCTGACCACTTATGGAATGTAAAATTATATGCAAATGTTTTTGTTAAAGGTGAAGAGGGTAATGGCAGTCTTTCTAATGGAGACTAATGCCACAACCTTTTCCCACTTGGTGAAATAGTCCATCACAGGGATATGGATTTATTTTGATACAAGGGTGGAGGTGAAGTTGTGACAGTTAGTTCATTGAGAGAATAGGTAAGGTAATGCAGTTAACTACAATAATTCAACTAGTGCATTGATTGACATCTACTTCATTGAGAGAATAGGTAAGTTAATGTAGTTAACTACAATCGTTCAACTGGTGCATTGATTTAAGCGTGCGATCTTGGCATATGAAAATTTTATGCTCAAACAAATAATAATCATGAACCATAATTGACTTGTAATAGAACATGTGAATGATTTTTGGTCAATAGCTTGACCACCAAAATGACTACTACAAATGCTAGTGTGGGACTTGAAGCACTTCCTCAACCTATTCTATGTTAAAAAATATGAACTTTTATATAATGCTACTCCCATCATGAAATCTTAATTAGCAAGCCTTGTTTGAAATCTAAAGAAAAAATTAAATATATGAGAAACAATGACAAGGTACAAACATGAACAATAGAGGTATGAAATATTCAGTTTTGCTTTAGGTATTTGATTTTTGTGTTTTTTTTGAAAAAAAAAGTGACATCTAAAGCCATTGGAAATTTTTTTTGTGGTGACATCTAGGGGTCCCCTTTTGGGGACACCTAGGAGTCCCACACAAAAGGGAAATGTCCCCCCATGTTTCCTCTAGCTTTTACCAAAAGGGGGGCATGGAGAAAGGGCTACCCATTGAGTTTTCTTGTCCCAGAATTTTTGGGAAACGTGAGGGATGTGCCCCCCACCTAAGGGAGCATTTCCTTGACTAAAATTGTGTAACAAACATAAAATAATAAGTAAATAATCAAATAGTTAATAGTTAAACATAATTAATTATAAATAAGAATAAAAAGGCATGACATTTCATACACATTTCCCAAGCCATATTTAAGGCAGGCCATCATTGTAACTTATCATCTATCAATTTTATATATCATTTCATATCTACGAATATGTGGGTTATTTCATAAATTATGGGTTCCTTCCGAGTTAATTGATAATATCCAACTATGGATATTACATTGGTATCAATGCCAAGCTCTACATTCGGCCTTTGGCAAAAAAATACGGACCTTTTCTTAGTATTTTCATAGTTTCTCTGAATGTTTAAGGTCCTTGACCTTAACACAACACACTCTGCTACATCACTCCTCATTGAATGCATTATTTCCTCATTTGCAAGCTCTCCCTGCAACATTCATTGTAATACCTCCACCCTCCCTCACACCCTAGACCTATCGCCATCCCTGCGAACCTATCTTGTCTCCCTTCCTCACACATCCATCTCCATCACTTTACGCCTACACCCACTCCCTTAGCTCCCTCTTATCCCACCTTGGCTCATCCTCCATCTGTGCAACATCCTTCTCACCAGCTCCATCATCACATCCCTCCATTCGATCACACCTCGATATGCCACCTCGATCCTCCCAAAACCATGCACGCAATCCATCTTACCCTCTTGCATGCCCATCCATTTCGTCCAATATTCCTCGCGTGACTCCTCCCGGTTCACTTGCAACTCCCCTGTTGCACCTTCCATGCCCACGTTGTTCGCCATCCATATTGCTCCTTCTGGCCATCTCCCCATCCTCCTCCGCGTGCCCATCTCCTCCACCACCACGCCCCATCCACTCCATCACCTTCATCCCTTCCTCTACACCCCCTTCAACCTTCGACTTCCCTTCACACCCTCCCCCTCCATGCGTTTAGGCCACCAACCTTGGCCTCTGGCTTTGTCCAGCCCCTGCCACCTTCCCTTTGCAGCCCGCACCTTCTCTCTTTGCGTTCACTTGTAATTTTCCTTCCCACACGTCCTCACCGCTGCAACTCCTCCAGCTGCTGCGCCCTCCACATTCCCAACCACACGCCCCCATCTCTCCCAGCGTGCCTCCATTTCCCTCGCTCCCCATTGTGTTCCATCCTAATGCAATCATCGTGAGCCATTTAAGTTTAAAACCCTAAATCATTTCATTTCCCAAAAAAAAATTATAATAACAATATATTATTTATAAAAATATATATTATTATTAAAAATATATTATTATTATTAAATATACTAATACCTATTGTTATATTTAAAATATTAAATCTCCAAAACTATTAAAGGGTGATTAAAAAAAGACCACTTTTGGTTATTACACATTATTGGGACTACCTAGTGTCCAAGAAAAAAAATCAAAGACGAAAGAAAGATGAAGACGATTTTGTCATTGAAAGAATTAAAGACATTCTATCGCTAAAGAAGCTGAAGGCCATCTATCATTGAAGAAGTCAGAGACCATGGAAGTCGGTCTGTGATTACAAATAGAAAAATTAGGAACAAAGATGAGGCGTTATCAAGGAGACAATGATTAATTGCAAGACATGAATACCAAAACGGAAATAAATATTAAATTACATGAGATTCAAAAGGAGTTCAAAGAGCAATGAATTTCCGACCAAAAAAATGATAGAGAAAAATTATCTTCGCAAATTAAGGAATTAAAAGACAAAAAGGATTTCAATCAGAGATTAAAAAATTAGGATATAAAGAAAGAATTATACGAGTATAAAGCATAAATAATACGCTTGAACAAAATCGTTAATGACAAAGATGGGAAAATTGCGAAATTCCAAAAACAAATAGAAGATCAAGACTCAGAGATATGTCGACTTCAACAAGATATAAAAGAATTATGACAGAAGAATAACGACACAAAAAAGGCACACAAGTTGGAAATTACTATAGTCAATAACATATTAATAAGTAATACTGAAGAAATATATCGATTAAGAGATCATAATAAAATATTAGTTACGAAGATCAAGAAGTAAGAAAGTACCAAGAAGGCAGACAAATCGAATGAAGACATCGAAGGAAAAGTCCTAGAAAAGCAAGAAGAAAATCAATTCCTTCTAAATCTTAATAAAGAACTTAAGGCTCAACTTAAGAAATGCAAAGACGAAGAAAAAACACAAGAAGAAATTATTAAGAAGATTCAAAGTGAAAATAAGAAATTAGAAAACAAGTTAAAACTTAAAAGGTATACAGAACAAAACATCAAAGTCGTTGGAAATTCAATTTATGGAAAAAAACTCATTTACTGACCTAGTTCAGATCATCACTCTAGATATCGCTCCAGTAGAAGAGAAGCCTACACAAAGATTAATCCAAAGAGACACCACAAACTTGATAAGAGAAAATGACGTTGAAAAAATTCCCTATCGACATCCAAACCATAACAGTCGATATCTTAAGAATCGTAAACAATCTACAAAAATCACTGACACCCGTGCACTCAATTGTCAGGATGCCAGTTCACTTAGAAAGTGTGACGTTCAACAAAGAATTAATTTGGGGTGGATTGACCTGTCCACATATCAAAATTTATGCTCTACAGACAGGATTTCGTATCGACTTGTGTCGCCAGCCACAACATTGCATAGAACGATGCGACCGCATTATAAGGCTTTGAGGACAAAACCTTTCTAAGAGAGTGGAAATGTAACAAACATAAAATAATAAGTAAATAATCAAATAGTTAATAGTTAAACATAATTAATTATAAATAAGAATCAAAAGGCATGACCTTTCATACACAATACCCAACCCATATTTAAGGCAGGCCATCATTGTAACCTATTATCTATCAATTTTATATATCATTTTATATCGATGGATATGTGGGTTATTTCAGAAATTATGGGTTCCTTCCGAGTTAATTGAGAATATCCAGCTATGGATATTACATTAGCAAGCCTTGTGTGAAATCTTCATTAGCAATCCTTGTGTGAAATCTTCATTAGCAATCCTTGTCTAAAATCTAAAGAAAAAATTAAATATATGAGAAACAATGACAAGGGACAAACATGAACAATAGAAGTATGAAATATTCACTTTTGCATTAGATATTTGACTTTTATGTTTTATTTTAAAACAAAAAAATGACATCTAAATCCATTGGGAAAAAAATTTGTGGTGACATCTATAGGTTCCCTTTTTTCAAATGGGGGACACCATGGAGTCTCCCACAAAAGGGAAATTCCCCCCAATGTTTCCTCTAGCTTTTACCAAAAGGGGGACATGGAGAAAGGGCCACCCATTGAGTTTTTTTGTCCCAATTCAGTTTTCCTTCCCAAAATTTTTGGGAAACGTGGGGGATATGCCTTCCACATAGGGGAGAATTTCCTTGTCTAACATTGTAATTAAACCCTTATTTGACTTCTAAGTTGCACGAAACATGGAAAAGTTT
>LPNX010526605.1:113832-222886 GCA_001517045.1 Pseudotsuga menziesii | reverse complement strand
ATATATTGAAATACCTCATTGTTTTGTAAAAAAATAAGAATGAGACAAATAAACAATAATTGACAAGAAAATCACATCTTTATTGACTGAGCCTTTATCAGATGAGGCTTTACATCCAAAATTAGCCTTTATAAGTTTATACTCGAGGCTACATATACTCCTCATCAACATCATCAAAAATAGAACAAGAGGCTTGTCCTACAACAGTAGCGCATGGAGTTGAAGAGCCAATCCCACTTCCAATTGCACCAGTAGTACCAACATTAATGTCAAGAGCAGCAAGAGAGATATCCAAGTCTGGGTTTTCTGCCTCAACATCCCACTCTTTATTAGGGCCACTTGTATATTCTTCATTCCTACAAGACACAAGGCATAGGTTTGAATGCACATATACAAGATCCTCAGCGTTCTGTGATCCCATCCTGTTTCATTTCAAAGATTGAATAAAACCATAAGTGCTCCAATTCCTTTTTGCTGCTGAAGAGCTTGCCACTTATGATAGGATATGAGTGGAAAGGATTTGCAATTGCACACCATTTTCCCCATTACAAGTCCACCATTTAAGTGGCTTCATACTGCCCCTCTCATCCAAAGCTGACATGTCTCCAAAACCCTCAAATCCAGAAGAAAAACAAGCAAATTCTTCCCTCACTTATGTTTGTAAAGAAGTCGGAAACAACCTTTCGAGGCTTTCTTCACCCCAATTGCCATCTCCTTTTCCTGATGTGGGGCCTTCCTCTTCCCATTGCTTTGAGAAATGAGGTCAATATCATAAAAGCGTGGCGTAAGAGCATGTGCCAAAGTGTGTAATGGAGTGTTAAATCCATTCCACCTGGTAACAATGATGCTTCTCACCTGCTCTGCAAATCAGCATCAACAAAAAGTAGAGTTGGAGCTTCCTACGTAATAATTTCCACGGTTTTTTCAATCATGCTATCCATGCCATCATAAACCTCTCCTAGGGAAAGGTCTATCTGTGTCTGCTTCTCGAAGAAGCTCAAATGCAGGCAATGTGAACTTGAGAAAGAAGTCTATAATGCTCCACCAATCCTCATCAATCAACAATCGGTGCACACAACTTCCCCTCTCTAAATCTGCTTCTCTCCACTCAGCCCAAGTTGGGCCCGTCACCATACTCATCACTGCATTTTTTACCTCAACAAGTTGATGCAACATGATGAAGTTTGAGGCATATCTAGTCTCAGCAACTTTGAGCAACTCCAATTTGGAGTATTCTGGATATATTGCTTGAGATAAGTGATGGTTGGTGATGAATTTTATGATCTCTTTTGCTTGCCCTGTGATCTCCTTAACCCATGCATTTTTATGCTCAATATCTTCCAAGATCAGATTTATATTATGGAAAATGCAAGGAGTCCAAAATATATGATTGTACCTGCTCTCAATAATCAATCATGTAGCCTTGCAAACTGGTGCATTGTCAGTGATAACTTGCACCACTTTATCTGGTCCAGCTTGCTCAATTGCAGAAATCAAAACATCAGATATAAAGTGGGAGTATTTTAGTTCACCAGAACAATCTTCTGCTCTCAAAAACATTGCTCCTGCAGGTGAAGATGCAATGATGTTTATCAATGACCTATGCCTTGTATCAGTCCATCCATTTGAAATAATGGACACCCTTGGGTTGGCCCATGAGTTTCAGATAGGTCTTAAAACATCCTCAATAAGGAGCCTCTCTTTCTTGAGCAAAACTGTTCTAAGTTTTTCATAGTTTGGCCTTTTGAAACCTTGAAGGGCTGTGTTAATTTCCCACACCATATCTTTCCAACAAGGGGATCAGACCACATTAAATGGAATTCCACATGCATAGAGGGCCCTTGCTACTCTAGATTCTGCTTCATCTCTCTCTTGATTACTCAACATTTTCAACAATCTACTATCATTAACCCCTAATGTAGAGCTTTCCATCTCATATTCAAGTTGTGCTTCCCTCCTCTTCCTCGCTTCATGGACAATACGTGGCTCACTTGTACCAACCAAGCGAGTGTTGCTAATGTCACTCTTTCCAAACTTGCTTCTTTGTTCTTTCAACATCATAGCATTATTATGCTCTCTATTGAATTTGGTCCTTTCTTATGGGTTTTTGCTATGGACACAAACATCAACCCCCTTTACCCCTTCATGCAAGATGTGAGCCTTGACTCTTGTGTAAGACCCCTTGTAGATCTTGCCATTGTTGCAAAGGTTGCACCTCCATTCCCATGAACCCCCACCAGGAAGTTGCTTGATTTTCGTGACATACTTCCAAAGAGGATAGTTCTCTTGTTGCTTGGTTGTTTGAGTATCTCTTGGGGCTGGAGGAGCCATAGTATGATAAGCCACGAGACCTGCAAAAAAACAAACAAATAAGCTCAAGGTGGCAAAGAATTGTACAAAGTATGTACTACGAACAATAAGAAATCAATCCGTGGAAATATGTACTTTCTTCCCTTGTTGTATGGCTGCTATTAACCTTGCAGGCTTGTTGCAACGATTGTCGGCACTTGTACGGCTACAAGCACAAATCCAAAACCACAAAAAAAAAACATTACACCATGTTGTACGATTGCTGTATGTCAGCAAAAAAAACTATGTACGACTGCAATAAAAATGATGTACGACTGGAATAACATGTTGTACGGCTCAATGAAATCACCTCTGCTATACGGCCATCGACTGCAATAAGAAATGAATGTTGTACGGCTGCCAAGCAAAAACAAAATCGAGTTGTATGGCTCCCAAGCAAAATCAAAATCGAATCCCTCTTGGCAGTAAAAAACAAAAAATCTGTATAGCTGTAAAAATGAATGTTGTACTCCCTCCCAACTGCAAGAAAAAACTAAATGGAATCGTACTCTCGGGCTGAAGAAAAAACAAAACAGTGGCTGAGTAGACCGTCTGGCTCACGAAAAAACAAAATAGTGGTTGCTGAGTGGTGATTAGCTTAACATGAAGGGATTTTTTTTATAGAGTTTAATTTAGGTTTTAGATCTTTCTGGATAATAATTAGGGTAATTAAATAATTAATTATTTTCCACATCAGCATTTGGCACCGCCCAAAAAAAACACGTCTTGGAAACGCATTGTACAGATACAAAAAGAGTGGAAATGTCATCGTCCGTACCGTACGACGTTTCCAAATCATGAAACGTCGTACGGTATGGATGACTGTGTTTCCATGGAGTTTTGTACTCGTTTTCGAGTTTCGGTGAGTTTCCGGTATCGGTACGTCACTTAAACGCGAGTTTCCTGCAACTTAGTTTGACTTGCAGTGAATGGTTAAAAGATCAAACTCTTAAATAAAGCTTTATCCATTTTCTACTGTTGGATATATATATCTCTTATTTTGTAATAAATCCCTTTATTTGGGTAATATATATGATTTTAATTAAAATAAGCCGAGGGAGAGTGCTAGAACTAGTCATTATGATTCTGTTGACTTGGTCAAGTGAGCCTTAAGTAGTAATGGAGTAGGATGTATAAGTCAAGTATTAGTGGAGTAGGATTTATGGAGTGGTTTGTCAGGATGGAGAGTCTTGACAAAGCCATTAGATAACCCAAGCAGAGTGGTGCCAAAGTCTTTGAAGGATTTCTTTCCCTCAAAAGTAGGCATAGCTAGGATACAAGGCAACGTAATTCTTTCTTTGATTGAAAATATGGAGAATTACAAGTCCTACAATATGAGTTGTTTGTTGACTACATCACAAGGGTGGTTTGATTATGCCATGATAACAAGAAAGAAGAATTAATTGATCCCCTCTTCAATTCCCAATGAACAACATGATACCTAACCCATTATCTTTCCAATTTGGTTGATACTTAGTTGACTTATTCACCTTTATATTCTCACTTATATCTAAAAACCTATGTGGTCCAATTTCACCAATGGGGTGATTTATTCATTGGGAACTAATATTTCTCCTAAGATACATCTAGCATTACATTCTTATTATGTCTAAAGTAGTGACTTATGCATGAGCTTTGATTGTCATCAAGACCTCACTTGTACTTATTTTGAATGAGACAAATTGCTATTAGAGCCTTCTTGGTGAAAATCAGGGGACTTTTAGGGTGTTGGATAGTAAATTTGAGGGTGGGATCTAAGATCAAAGAGCTCTAGGAGGTAAGGTGAGCTATGAGAAATATCAACCTAGACTTGATCAACCCAACTAGTAAGACATGCCCAATTTATACATACCTTATCTCAAGCTCACAGTGTTGTTGGCTTTCACCTATCAACTTAGGCAATTCCTTTCCCTTACATTGCAAAGTTTTGTATTATTAACTTCCTTTCCCTTTGGAGAGAGAATAAGGATCTTTAAACACTTAGACAATTGGAAAGGAAAAACCAACATAGAGCCACCGTGTTTCACCAATAAAGTCAACACGGGGTGACAAGAAAGGTCTTGCCAATTCCCTTTCATTGCACTTAGGGGACTTGATTCTCTTTATTTGCCCCCACCTAGATGAAGGATAGGTAGGTAGGGTGAGTGATGCTTCTTCAATCAATAGGGGTTTAGGATTAGGTTATCAACAAACAAATGTAGGTATGGATACGTTATTTAGAGAGAAAGGAAAGAAATATAGCTCCATGAAAAGATGATTGGCTAGCTAAGGTTGCATGACAAATACATATTGGTTGGATGAAGCAATTGGTCAAGCCTTTCACTTCATCTTTAGAGACTGGGCCAAGAATCATTGTTTAGGCCTGTTACCTATGCATGATGAGTTAGTAGGTCACCTCCTCTCGGGCAGGCAGGATTGATTCTAACTAACTATTTTGTTCATCCTAATCAACTATTTTATTCATGAAGCCTATAATTTCACTCCATTTCCACTGTGTGCACTCTATTTCCTGTTCCAAGTAGTATTTACTACAATGTTTGTACAATTCTACATAACTTTGATGATAATTTGTGTTGGCTTGAGTGAGCATAGAAAAGGGTTATTCCTTTCTCGTAGGGCCTTATCTTTTGTAAGGCCAACGACTTATTTTCAGTTACCCAATTTACCTTAATGACTTGATTGTTGACTCAAGCTCTATTCCTTCTCCTCAAATATGTACCTTACTTAACTGGCTGTAAGCTTTTCCATCCCCTTTGCATGGGTGATTTTCATAAGGATTTCTAAGCATTTCTGGGAAAGATCTATGAGTTGAAGTATCCATAAGTCTGTAGCTTCTGGGAAACCAATGAGCAGTGAAGACTGTTGTTTTGAAGTATGGATATTTCCTGTGTAATATCAAACAAGTAGACAGCAGAATAATACTTTGGAATTCCAGAGCAGTACATTGATGATTCGACCTATGATTCTACAACAGAAATCTGGTCGTGTTCGGCTGTTCCAGTGTCTTGATTCAATCATAAAATGTCACTTTGAACCAACAACAACAGAATAACTTGATCAGTATGGCAGCCATTGAAGCTACACCTGATATGGAGCTGTTCTGGATATTTCTGAGTGGTCTGCGGCATATCTCAGGCCTTAAGGGATAGTTCGTGAGCAGTTTCGAGATGAAGGGTTTCAGATTTATGTTGTAATTGCAGCACACCATAGAGAAGTCCTGTAGCAGAGCACCTTGATTTTTCAAATCTAATAAAGGTGCAACTCCAGCAATCTGGTGGAGCCTTAATTAATTATTTCAAGGCAGCAGATTGAGGTATCATTTGAACTTCTAATGCAGCAGAGGATTTAGTTTGAGCTTCTAAACAACCAATTAAAACTTCAGAAATACACAGAATAGAAGCTTGATATTCTCAGCAGTAGTTGAAGGCATTGATTGCTCCAAGATATCTCATCAGTATGTTGAAGCGCTTTGAGGGTTCTTGAATCTTGTTCAAGTTGTCAAGATCAAAGAGAGGATGCCAATGTTGACAATTTTATCAATGAAGGGGATCCGAGAGACGGGATTGGCGATTCCAAATTATTCTCAATAACTACAATTTTCTCTCAAATGTGAAGGACAGGAGCCAAGTCAATGTCTTGTCACTGCAAGCAAATCATTCCTAGAGGGACTTAATTTTTTTTGAAAATATGATAGTTTGGATGGTTAGAAGATCAATCCGACTACTATGGAGTCTGTTAACAGAAATGGGACAACGTCATTCATTTCTTTCCAAAAACGGTTGAACCGAGACAGAACAAAAAATGGCATTTTATACGCTCGTTCTCATTTTTTAAGGCTAGAAACCGTTTCTCACAAAACGACTAGCATTTCTTTCAGTCGTGTCTGAATTTTGGGGCACCCGCAGTTTTCAATTTCGGCTCTGTTCGACTCGCCTCCCTTTTTGTTTACTATGCCTAAGGCTTAAGCTAATGTTATGTTTCCATATCCCCATTCCACCAATCTTTTCCAGCTTGATCCAGATATGGTAGTCAGGGTAAGGGTAAAGAACCAATCTGTGTCTGTATTGTGTAAAGTTTCGAAATAATTTTCTATAGATTAACCTTCGTGCATTGATTTTGTTTAAGTGGTTTATGTTTTTGAAATGAAATAATATTCTTTAGATTAACATTTGCGGTTTGATTTTGTTAAACTGGTTTATGGTTTTGAAATGGAGAAAGAAGGGGATATGGCCAACTAGCCACATGGAGATAACAATACATAGACCATGGGTGAAGTAGGTTTCAGTTTATAAATAATGTTTGTGTTTGTAGGCTGCAGGAAGATGGATGTTTTCGTTATTGATTTTGTTTCAGCTGCGCATGGTCAAGGGAACCATATCAGTTGGTCATGGAATCTGGAATAAAAGAGTTTTGAGTTTTCATAGCGATGAGTATTATTCTAGTGACAGTGAATGCAGGTTCAATCCCATTTACCAATTCGTTGTTATCTTCAAGCATTGGAAATTCAATTATACAGTAAATTCACTTCAATCCAATGTCAGAGTTTTTATGTTTTTTTTTTGTTTTTTGACAATGGCATTTGATTAACCTGTTTCCCATTCTGTTTTAAAATATTTGTATATGCTGATCTTTTCTGAAAATGTTTCCTAGTTTTATCCATATATCAAATCTGAATTTTGTAAAGTGAGTTCATAGGTTCCTGGTTTGTAGCATTCTTTGTATAAAGTAGTGGGAATTTATTAATTTTTTTTTGGGTGGAATACAAATTCAACTTATTAAATATTTAGAAGTTCGTAAAGAGTACTTGATCGGAGTTTTGATTCTGTTAAATTTAGCTTACCAGACCGTGGTTGCAATTTCGATCTTTTATATTTATGCCCAGTTGTTACGTTGCACCTATACCCACCGCACCTTCAGATGTGCCCCAGGGAGAGAGAGCCATTTTTTCGAACATGAGGGGTGTTATTGAGCAATGGTGCTCATGGCTGGGCCCTTTGGTCCTTCCTTTAGGAGTACTATGGCTTAATGGCACTGCTGACTGCCCTTTGTTGGGGTTTTTAACCTTGGGTTTGGGGTCCAGGGCTCTTAATGGTTGATCACTGGGTCACATGACCCCACACCTTGTTTGCTTTCTCTGGTGGCCTTTGCTTTAACTGCGAGACATTCTTCTCCCTTCACAGCTTCTTAGGACACCCTCCTGCCCGTTCTGCACACTGGCGCCTTCTCTCCCTAGTCTCTCTCCTTAGAGGAAGCTATCTTCCACGCCAGGCCTTCTTGCTACTTTGAGGAGGGAGTTGAGGAATTTTACAACATTCTCAGGGTTAGATGGGGTATAACTACCTCCCTCCAGCTCACTCCAGCCTTTCGTTCGGAGTGATTCCCTCATTTTAGCAGTTTTTGGCACCTAAGCTGAGCAACATATAAATACTACTCACTTCATTTTTAAAACAAGACAAGTGGGATAAAACATTATGCACTTATTTTACCCTACTAGGGCTCTTTGGAAGTGATGCACCCCTCTTGAGAAATATGTTTTTATGGGTTGGATGACAATTTCTTGAAGTTCTTTAGTGATGCTATGATTTGTTGGCTAAACACTTGCACAAGGAGATATCTAATGCTTTTCTTGATCTCTCTTTTATTAAATGTGGATGAATAATGTATGTTCATGGATTGAATGGTAGCCATTAGAGTTGCATTTTGTCTTGACTAGGTCATTTTTCAACCTTTAGTCACCTTGGTTCGTAGAAGTGCGCCCCTCACAGGAGTCCTTCTAGGGTTAGAACCTTAGGCCTTTAGGTTTTGTCGTCAAGCCTAGGATAAGCTTCTCCAAGGAAGGTTGGTCACATCCTTAGATTCCCTAGGGTTACGGTAAAATCTAAAACTCTTGTCCCCAAATTTCTTTTCCTTCAAATCTCTTGCATTTACATGTGTAAATTTACATTTTTATTGTAGAATTAGGGTTAGAAGTAGGTCTGCAATTTTATGTTAAAAACCCTAAAATTCCAAAAATTCCATTTTTTTTGCATTTTCGGGCCTCCCTAAAATTTCAGCCCTCTTCCCTACAAATTAGGCCAGCCTTCCTCGTCTCTAAAAACCCTATGGAAAATTTTTAGGAAGCCCTATAAACCAAAAAACAGTAAAAAATCAGAAAACCCTAAAATATTCCAAATATATTTTTTTGGTTAATTTTTGCCGTTCGTAGATTTTCGGCCTGCCCTATTTATCCCTGGAAACACTAGGGCGAAATTTTAGAAGGCCCTAAAAATATAAATTTTTTTTAAAACCTAGATTCTGCGTTAAAAAGGCCCTGAAAGAGTCCTAAAATCAGACCTAACTAGCCCTAGCAACATCCTTTCCTTTATCCCCCTAACCTTTTCTACCTTTCCCCTCACGACCTCTTTTCTCCATTCCTAGTACCCTCGGTCATCCCTTTAAACCCTCGGCCTGCTTTTGCAACCCTCCGACAAACCACGACCTCCTCCAAACAGCATTAAGCCTGCTCCAACTCCTTTGGCCCCCTTTGATTGGCCCATTTAAACCCTAAGCTAGCCTTTATCTTGGCTAGGCTTTTCCTTTAGAGCCTTGTCCAAGGTTTGTTCAACCATGAGGGTTGTACCTTTTAGTGGCATCTGCCCTATACTGTGTCTGTAATAAAATTGCAGACCTCTATTTTTCCTGGGCAGCCCTTCTTTTTCCCTACACACAAGCAAACAAACAAGTGTTAGTTGTCTATTAGTATAGTTTGCTATTAAATAAGCACTGAATTCAGACTGTACCTAATGGCATTCACTTGGATAAGATCATAATTTAAACTCTGAAAAATTATTCTACAGCTGCTAATGATCATTTAAAACTTTGTTTCGGACCTTCTTCCTAAATCCCTGCACATGAACACACAAACCAATATTAAATGGATTGTTGAATAGCATGTTAAACAATGTTAATTGAGGTCTCGAAATTATATCTGAACACTGTTGATACATAGCTTTGATGATAGTTATTATAGTGAATGAATGCACATTTTTATAGTTAATTAATTGCTTTCAAGGATGGTAAATGTTTATGTATGATCTGGGTGATATATACTACTGAAATACAGTGAATGACAGAACACCTTGTCTTTATTCATTACCATAATTTTGGTTGTCATATTACTTTATTTCCTGATCTACTTTAGTGAATCTAGTTGGCTAGTTGCATGGATGTGTGTGAATGATGAGAGATGGTAGCTAATGGTCATGATTACTGCTGTCCTCATTACTGATATATCACTGAATTCATACTGTTGTTTGGTTTTATGTCAGATTTGTCAATGCTATGAGATAGATGGTGTGTCATATGCTTACATGTGATTCAGTCCTAAATACCTTTTTTACTTCTCATTATTACACTTATTGGTTTCACATATTGGTTGTCTGCTGCTTCGTTCAATATCAAACTTGTCATTACTCATTGGGAATGTAGTTGGCTAACTGGAAGCATTTGTATTGGTATATGCACGACTGTAATTGGTTATTTGATTGTCCTTGGATGAATTTAACTAATGAAGTAGATATACTAACCGCACTTGTATGATTCATATTCATAGATATTGGTATGTATTCTTTATTTTTGAGTTGACTCCGATAGGCACCGGTCACTATCATCCTCCAAAGAAGATACCTTTTAGTGTTTTGTGTCCTTGCAGAGTTACAATAGGGATCTCCCCTAGGAGGTTTATATTTTTAAAGCAATTTGGGAAGAGTGGCTAAGGTGACAGTGGTCACTCTCTCCCTCACATGTTTTTCGGTGACTAGTCCTACTAGTTCATCCGGTAACACCTAGTAATTAATTTTACCCAAGAATTCAAATTGGTGAGAAAGATAAATGGCAACATGTTGATCATTGACAAACAGTAATGCACAGAGAAAATCGAACACAAGATGTATTATGGAAACTCCAATGTGAAAACCAAATAATGGTTTGTTTTTATTGCAGAGTTGTTAAATAACACTTACAACACTAGGCTTTTGGATATGACACACCGGATCTCAGACACCTGACTCTTCCTTGCTGCAATTGGACCCAAATTCTTACCAATATCAACAAAAACCCTGGCTTGAATGAATCCCTCACTCCCAAGTCTCTGAGAGACTCCCTCTCTCAGATCTGATCATTCACTATTAATGATTGTAACATCCCCGGTTTTGACCCCGAAGCATTAAATATACATGATACATATATTGTAAATAATCATGGTGCGGAGCTAAAGGCCAATGCCCCACCATCGATTTGGTTATGCTATGTTTTGGATTGGAATGGTCACCGATGGTATATCGGGACATACGACGCATATTAACATTGTGGCATCATGTAGCTATGCATTTTAATTAAATAACCCAACCAGCTATGTTCACTGCAACTAAATTGAGAAGGGGCATGATTCCTAAGGATAAGGAGGGGAAATGATGAACCTTGAGTCATGAGGGGAAAAGCCATGTGTCATCACCCTGTTTGTTTTTTTCACCTTCCCTTGTCTCATCCAACCACCACTTTAATGTTCTGCTGAGTTATTGAGGCAGTTATTGCTGGAAGTGGAGGGTGGCAGGACTGTCAGTCTTTGGCACACGCTCACTCCACCGGCCGTCTCTCCACCTTCACATGGGTAAGGGAACCATCACTATGCCACTCTCTTGGTCGTTGGGTTCACTCTCATGCAAGGATGCGCAAGCGCAGGTCCATCTTCCTCACGCAGGACTCAGTGAAGAAGGGGGCGATTTCTTGTTTGGGGGTTCGCCTTTCTCTCTCTTGCACCATTTACTAGCCGGTGGTTGTGTTCTTTCCTCCTAAGTACGTGTAGAGTCGGCATTTTTTCCTTGACCATTGTCGGACTGTGAAGGATTGTTGTGGTTTTCTTTTGTTGTTCATGGGCTGTTGTTTTCCATATTTTGCTGGCTGCGATTTCCTTGTGAATTAGTTGTTGTAGGTTGCATGTTTTCCTTTTGCCCAGGCTGAGAGTTTGTGTACTCTTCCACTTTCGGGCTGAGTAACTTTGGCGGTCATTTCATTGTTGAGCCGAGGCCATGGTTTTCCCCACGCTATTCGTTTGCTGTGAGTTCACCTACATTCTATTGGCTGTGTTCTCTCTCACGTTTTGGGAGCGGATGTAGGTTACCATTGAGTCGTTTTGGCCACGATAGGGCCAAGGACGACTCTTTTTTTGGTTCCCCTATCCAAGCTGTGAAGAGCTTGTTTTGATGCATGAATGCAGAGGTTGGTCTTCGGATTGCATAGGAGTGGTGATGAGGGCCTGATCTGCTTGACAAATCTGGTGCATTTGGGAACCACACAGACAGAGCTAGTGGGCTGGCTTTTTTCTCCACAACCCATGAATAGCACTAGAAGGGAGATCACGGTCCGAGGGACTGCGTTGTAGAGAAAGGACTGATTTTCTTGTGTTGGGTGTGTGTGGGTGTCCTAGAAGTCAGACTAGATCTGGTGTGAGTGTCCTTAACTCTTCCATGCGTTCACCAGCTTAGCAGTTATCTTTTCCCAGCTCCTGGATGGCCTGATAAACTCAACTTTGTTGGCTTGGCTGTATCTGTTGTTCGCCTGATAAACCCAACTGCGTTGGCTTGGATGAACTGTGCACCCTTGTGGTGTTGTTATCCTTGGCTATGTGTAAGCCTGCTAGTTCCTTATTCCTTGGGAAATCATGCTTGGCTCGGGGGTGGCAGTGTCACTGAGAGATTAAAGAGCACGTGGGCCTATGGTTGGGTGGAATGTTGCAGCGACGTAGCTGGTTGCGGGACAGTTCATATAAGATAAATATTCTTGACCAGTCTGTTTGCAATCCTATTTAATGCTAATGAATTATAATGTTGGATATGTCAAATGCTGAATTGTATGCGAATGAATGTTGTTTTACTTTCGCTATGTATATGAATGGTTATGCATCTTAGTATGTAGTATGTTCAGGATTTTTGTCTCCGCATTTTAAGTATGATCATGTTGATGGGACTAGATGCCTGGATGTTTGGTGTTTAGTACCGTCCTCTTGCTCGGTTGGAGGGTTGGGGAAGTGACAAAATGGTATCAGAGCAAAGGTTGCAGCATGGGCCTGAATGGGCAATGAAAGATCAGATAGCAGAGGCAGGTTTCCTTCTACCCAGCAGTGATCTGGAAATTGTAACAGGAAAACTCACAGAAATTTTCTAAGTGTTAGAATGTCGGCTCATCGAAAAAGTTAGTGACAAGTTCTTCCGATGCAGCGAAGCACTTAGTGGGAAGGCCGCTCGATGGATAGTCAATCCAACGGTCGATGCGGCGGGAGACAAAGGAGAAAAATTCGGAAAATTTTGTAAGTGTTTGGCCATTGGCACATCGAAAAGATTAGATAGATGGATCGTCGATGCTTCGCTGATTGAGTGCCGCCATTGCGGACGGCTAGAGGACTATCCTTCCGACGGATAGAGCCTCCGACCGTCGATGGCACAGAATTCCCAGAATTTTTCTAAGTGTTGACTTCATTGGCCATCGAAACATGTTAGGGTTATCCATTGCCGATGAACATCGGAAGACGCCAGTGGTTCATGCACCCACCGTTGCGGAAGCCTAGAGCACTAGTCTTCCGACGAGGAAAAGTTCCAACTGCCGATGCTGATTAAGTTATGCTTCAGCTTGTCGACCGGAAATCATTAGTGGATTGGGCCACCGATTGGAAAAGGATCAAAGTTGATAAGCCACAGTTGCGGCTGCTGATTGAACTATTCCACCGATGCATTAGCCTTCCACTCACCGACGCTGATGTGTTAGTGAATTATGGTTTCGATAACATAACTACGGTGGTGGTTTTCGGAGACGATCAGAGATGCCGCTCAAAAGAGTTAATTCCTATGGAACCGTCGTTGCGGACGTCTAGGGGACTAAGTGTCCGATGCCACAATGGGATGTCGCCTCGACCGCTGACAAAGTCGTGAGCTGCGGAAGACTTAGGAAGATTGTTGACTGCCGTTATGGAAATCTTGACGACTAGCCGTCCGATGCTCTGATCCTCCGACCGCCGACGTAACATGTTTAGTCTATGATATCGCTGATGAAACTCAGAACAGTAGATCACTGCAGGCCGATACAGTGGAAGGAAATAGACGAGCAACTCACCGATACAACGGAGAAAATTAGGGGTTCCAACTGTCGAGACGCCGGAATATTAGTAAGGAGAGGGCCAATGAGCAGTAGTTGACATCGCCGATGCAAATCGGAAGTTTAGTTGGTTTGACCACCAAAGTGTCGAAAAGATAGTTGGGAAGAGGTTCGATTGGGCCTAGGGAAATTTGAGTTTTTCGAAGGAATTTCTCAGTAATTTTTCAAGTAGTTTTCAACTGCCTTTCAGTAGAATTCAGCAGACTGTCCGTGGTCATAGGGCTGAAAAGAAAGAGAGGAAAACTTTGTGTTTTAAGCAAAATTGTGTTTTATGAATTTCCAAAGAGGAAGTGTTGCCGCTGCAACTGTTTTCCCCAATTTTCTTAAATTTTGGTCCCCTTCTCATGATTTAGCGCTGTTTTAATCGTTTGGATCCTTGAATTTTTGGGTCATGCTTTAATTTTGAATAATTTTGAAGATTAACTCTCGTCTTGGTTTTCGGAATTTGCGTGTGTTTTGAAGTTGTTTTTGGGTCGCAGATTTTGAGTTTGGTTTGCTAATTGTTCTTTGAGGGGCTGCTGTTTCGGAGGTGAAACAGGTTTTGACCGTCGCTGAATTTTAAAGCTTTTTGAACACTTAATATTTTATTGATTGGGCATCTAATTATGTTTGATCGGAGGCTGTTGTTTGTTTCCCTTCCGTCGTTGCGGCTCCCAAAGCAACTAAACACCCGAAGTGTAAAGTGCTTCGCCCGTCGATGCGTATCAGTCTTTTAGTCGCTTGTCCGTAGTCGTTTCTCTTCCACCGTTGTGGCTGTGCAAAGCTTTCGTTTTTCGATGTCGATGTCCTTCCGACTTCCGATTGAGAACTTTCCCGCCCGCGTCTTAGGTCATATCTTTTCCGACTCCAATATGCTTGATGGTTTCGTGGCGCCCGTTACCTTTTAGGACCCGCTTATGCGGCTGGGGATGATTTACCCCGCCGATGTTAGCGTTCCAAGCCACCGATTGGTTTCAAACCCGTTGGAAGGTGAGGTGGTAGTGTCGGCGTTTGTCGAGTTCTCATAACAGTGGTACACCTGGCCATTTCTTGTGGATTAGCCGTTTTAATTGGTATAATTTGATGTTTTATTTTAGAATACAATCCCGGTGAATGATGCACGTTGATTAACTGCAGGAAGATCCAAAAGAAGGTTGATATTGCGGCGGCGCGAAGGTACCGATAGGAGACAGGATCTCAAGGGGCGCGAGCAAAGTAAAAGACAAAATTGAAAGCAACAAAGGCACATATCTGAAAGGTTCGTCAGTTACTCAGCCGATAATGAGCTTGCGCAGAAAAGATGAAAAAGAGGGATATGAAATGTTCGAAGAACCGAAAAGTCACACGTTTGGGGGGAACCCAAGTGGTCTACTGGTTTTTGTTTAAATATTTGAAAGTTAGAAGTTACAAGGGCTTTTTTCCTCTCAAAAACTTGTAAACTATTGCTTGTAAGATGAACTATTTCGTTTTACAAACCAGAGACTGCAAAATTTTGCCTGTTGGAGAAAGTGCTAAGTGGAATGTATCAATGTGATTAAATGAGCAATGTTGAATGTGAACTATTTCGTTTTCAACTGTCTCATTAGCTGTAAGAGCGTTCTAACTTCCTGAACCTATGTTCTTGTTTGAATGTTCTTCAGTATATTTTATGATGTCTTCCACCATGAGTAATGGGGTTTTTTAACTGTTGATGAGCTATCTTATCATGTATACTTTTATTCATGTTTATATGTTTGGTTATAAGAACAACTATCTGTGATTTGCCATAACACATGAACAGTATTGCATTACTCATGAATTAATCCAACTCTCTAGAGATAGTTTAGTTAGTATCTAGTTTCTTGCATGATTTGGATGTTTGTGAGTTCTAAGACGAGAGGTAAGAACCTGCGCATCACATTGTGACTACTCTTTGCATCTTTATCACCCTGCATGGTTAATTAGGCACGTGCATATCATACATTAAGTCAAAAATACAAAAACATACACGGTGGACCAGGCCGCAACTGGTAAAACCTTTGTTTTTTTTTTGTTACTTGACCTATGGTAGCCGGACCGCAAACCGGACGGATTCCCTATGCCAAACAGTCACGCGCTAGTTGAGAACGTTGACTGGGGAGAATCCTTTGTTGTTGTTGCCTGCGAATTTCCAGGCCCCAACAGGAAGGTAAGTAGTTTTGATTTATATTAATGAAATGCATCTAACAGTTTGCTACTAACACATTGTAGAATTATAGACAACTTCCAAGAGCAGTACTCCAGAAAGAACAGTGTGGTAAAGCAAGAGGTGGTCCAGTCATGAGAACCCATGATGGGTATGATGTTCGGGATTCCTACGAGCATGCGAGAGATGCCATGGGAGAAAATGACCGTAATAGAAATGATGACATAGAGTCTAATGGAAGGAGATTCCAAGAGACACCGTCAGATGTTGCAGCCACCATGAGAAGCTTGGATAAAGCCTAGGAAGAGCAGCATCAGTTGAATGCTGCTATGTTACAGAGTTTGACAGATTTGCAAAGGAAGATGGACTTTGGACGAGGAACAGCAAGGCCAGAAGGCAATAAGAGCAGCACCGGGAGAAGGAGAAGAACTTCTAGCGGATCATCTGATTCTGAAGAATCCAGCGGGGACACAAGTTCATTTTCTCACAAAAGGAAAAGAAGAAGGCACCATAGGGATCACTCTCGGGATGAATTTAAGAAGGCTAAACCTCCTACATTTGACGGTGAGACAAAGAATGGACAAGACGCTGAAGCTTGGCTTCCTGGGATAAAGAAGTACTTTTAAGTGCAGGAGTATTCAGGAAACATGAAGGCAAGAGTTGCCATATTCAATCTGAATGGACGAGCATCCATTTGGTGGGAACACTTCAAGCAAGTAAAGAGGATTAGTGAAAGAAATTTGAGGTGGAAACAGTTCAAGAAGTATTTCAGGCAGAAATACCTTACTGACAGGTATTATGATGACAAGATCAAGGAGTTCCATGAGCTGAGATTGGGACAACAGACCATGGATGAATATGCAAATAAGTTTTTGGAATTGTTGAGGTATGTTCGGTACAACCGAGATGAAAAAGTGAAGGTCCAACGGTTTCTGAGTGGGTTTCCTCAAGCCTACAAAGATAGAATTGAGTTCTATGAACCGAGAACTCTCGAGGAAGTAATAAGAAACGCTAAATATTGCTATGAGCAAAGAAAATGTAAACCTGATTACCATAAGGCATGGAAGGACAAGAAGAATGAGAAGTTTGACCAAAGAAGGAAATGTTTCAAACCTTCTAGATTTAGGAATCAGCAAAAGCAGCCATCCCAAGCTGCAAGTAATCCAGTCGGAGTGACATGTGGAAAGCCTAAAGAGCCACATTAGAATAAAGGTCCACTCAAATGTTGGAAATGTGAAGGACCTCACTTGCACAGATATTGTCCACTTGAGAATGAAAGTGCAAAGCCAGCTTATAACCTTCAGGAAGTAGAAATAGTGGGTCAAGTAGCAAGAGCAGTCCCTAGAATTTATGCAGCATTGGAGGATGGCCAGGCAGATCACCAGTCAACTGTGGTTGAAGTTGCAGGTAAGATTGTTGAACAATCTGTTTCTATATTGATTGACCCTGGTTCTATTCACAGTTATATCACTTCTACTGTAGTGGAGATTTGTGCTTTTAAGAAGGTAAATCGTAGAAAATCTTGGTTACTTCAGCCAGCCACAGGGACTAAGAGAAAGGTCAGTGAAGTAGTTGAGAAATGTCCATTGGTCATGAATGGATTGAACACTTGTGTAGACCTGAATGTTCTACCACTTGGTTCCTATGATGTTCTCATTGGAATGGATTAGTTAGAAGCTCACAGAGTGAAGCTTGACTGTTACAGTAAGACTTTTGAATGCACGGATGAAGAAGGAAACCCAGTAGTGGTGAAAGGTATTCCGAAGGTGATTTTAGTAAGGCAAGTTTCAGCTATGCAGTTGAAGAAGTTCTGTAGGAAGGGTTGCCAGCTGTATGCAACTCATATTTTGGAACCAATAGGAGATGAAACTCCTAGGTTGGAGGACTATCAGGTGTTACAGGAATTTCAGGATGTGTTTCCTGATGAGATTCTAGGGCTTCCTCCAAAGAGGGACATTGATTTCACCATTAAACTTGGGTTAGGAGCAGCATCAATGTCTAAGACACCCTACAGGATGAGTACACCGGAGATGCTAGAATTGAAGATGCAACTGTAAGAGTGGTTGGAAAAGAAGTATATCCGATCGAGTGTGTCTCCTTGGGGAGCACCAGTTCTGTTTGTGAAGAAGAAGGATGGTACACTCAGGTTATGTATTGATTACAGATGGTTGAACAAGGCTACTGTGAAGAATAAATATCATTTTCCTAGGATTGATGACCTCTTGGATCAAATGAGAGGAGCAAAGGTATTTTCCAAGATTGACTTGAGATTTGGTTACCATCAGGTGAGAATCAAGGATGAAGACATTCATAAGACAGCCTTCAAGACAAGGTATGGGCACTATGAGTTTGTAGTGGTACCATTTGGCCTCACAAATGCACCAGCTACGTTTATGTGCCTTATGAATAGTGTCTTCAGTAAGTATTTGGACAAGTTTGTTCTTGTTTTCCTTGATGACATTCTTGTTTATTCTAAGAATGAGGAAGAGCATGAAGAGCATTTGAGACTGACATTGCAGTTGCTCAGGGAACATCAGTTGTATGCAAAGATGAGCAAGTGTGACTTCTACAGGGATAGAATTCAGTACTTGGGTCACATTATCTTAGAAGGGGGTATATCTGTGGACCCTCAAAAGATTGAAGCCATTATGAATTGGCCTACTCCGAGAAATGTGATAGATGTAAGATCTTTTATGGGACTTGCAGGATATTACAAGAGATTCATTGAAGGATTTTCCAAGGTTGCACATGCCATCACTTATTTGCAAAAGAAGGGGACAAATTTCGAATGGACTTAGAAGTGTGAAGAAAGCTTCTAGCGGTTGAAGAATCTTCTCACCAGTGCACCAGTATTGAAGGTTGCAGATCCAGAGAAAGATTTTGTGGTATGTATCGATGCATGCGGACAAGGGCTTGGAGGAGTCCTTATGCAGGACAACCATGTGATATGTTATGAATCAAGAAAGCTGAAACATCATGAGAAGAACTATGCCACTCATGATTTAGAGCTTGCAGCCATAGTACATTCTCTCAAGATGTGGAGACATTACTTGATGGGTAGAAGATTTGAGTTCAGGACAGACCATTGTGGTATGAAGTATTTGTTTGATCAGCCTACTCTGAATGCTAGGCAAGCAAGATGGCTGGAATTTTTATGTGAGTTTGATTTAGAAATCAAGCACATAAAAGGAAAGGAGAATAAGGTAGCTGATGCACTCAGCAGGAAGGTACAGGAAATGCATGTGGCATCTCTGAGTATTTGCCAATAAGATTTGAGGCAATAGGTTGTTAATCATGTTGCTGGAGATGAATTGTATGAGCAGGTATAAGACAAATTGCAACAGCAAAGTATTGAGAAGAGGTATGAGGGATATAAATTGGAAAGAGATGGACTTCTTACTTCTAAAGACAATTTATATTCCGAAGGTAGCAGACTTGAGGAGAGTTGTTATGGGTGAAATCCATCAAGCTCCGTATTCTGGTCACCCAGGATATCAGAAGACAATTGCTACAACTAGAAAGCAGTACTTTTGGCCAGGAATGAAAAATGACATGGTTGAATACATTTCAAGGTGCATGAAATGTCAACAGGTAAAGGTTGAGCATCAACATCCAGCAGGTTTGTTGCAGCCCTTGCCAGTTCCGAAATGGAAATAGGAAGTTATTTCCACAGATTTTATTACAGGATTGCCAATGACTTGGAGACAACACGATTCCATCATGGTTGTGGTGGACAAGTTAACAAAAGCAACACATTTTATACCAGTGAAGTCTATGCACAAGACTGATGACATTGCAAATATTTTCATGAAGAAGATTTTCAAATTACATGGATTGTCGAAGGTGATAGTCTCTGACAGAGATGTCAAGTTCACTTCCAATTTTTGGAAGGGGTTGTTTGCAGATTTGGGTACAAAGTTAAACTTCAGCATGGCATACCATCCTCATACAGATGGGAAGATAGAGAGAGTCAACTAGGTGCTTGAAGATATGCTTCGCATGTATGTGATGGACAAACTAACCAAGTGGGAAGATTACCTACACTTGGTAGAGTTTGCTTATAACAATGGTCAGCAAGCATCCTTGGGGATGAGTCCGTATGAAGCTTTGTATGGAAGAAGGTGTAGGACACCAGTGAATTGGGATAATCCAGTGAACAGGATTGTGCTCGGACCTGAATTGCTCAAGGAAATGGAGCAAGAGGTGGTAAAGATCAGACAGAATCTAAAAGCAGCACAGGACAGACAACAAAACTATGCAGATAAGCATAGGAAGGACAGAGAGTTCAGTGTTGGGGATCATGTGTACCTCAGAGTGAGGGCAAAGAAGAGTTCCTTGAAGCTTGGAAGTTGTGCCAAACTGTCACCAAGATACTGTGGGCCGTTTGAAGTGCTTGAAAGAGTAGGGCCTGTTGCATATAAAATTGCATTGCCTACTAGTACTAGAGCTCGTAATGTTTTTCATGCTTCTTTGCTTAAGAAATATGTACATGATCCTAACCATGTGATAAATTGGGATGTGATTAAGGTGGAACCCGAGGGAGAGTTCCGAATTGAGCCAATGCGTATCCTCAACAGGAAGGTCACGATGCTCTGGAACCGAGCCATAGGGCACGTAAACATGCAATGGGAGCACTACGGGACTGAAGAGGCTACGTGGGAGCTGGAGGATGCCATGCGATTGGCACATCCATTTTTGTTCAATCCTGCGGAACACTGAGGCGGTACCAGTGTGGCATTTTGTAAGCACCGAGGACAGTGCTATTGAAGGGGGAGGGGAATGTAACATCCCCGGTTTTGACCTCGAAGCATTAAATATACATGATACATATATTGTAAATAATCATGGTGCAGAGCTAAAGGCCAAGGCCCCACAATCGATTTGGTTATGTTATGTTTTGGATTGGAATGGTCACCGATGGTATATCAGGACATACAACACATACTAGCATTGTGGCATCATGTAGCTATGCATTTTAATTAAATAACCCAACCAACTATGTTCACTACAACTAAATTGAGAAGGGGCATGATTCCTAAGGATAAGGAGGGGAAATGATGAACCTTCAGTCATGAGGGGAAAAGCCATGTGTTATCACCCTGTTTGTTTTGCTCACTATTCCCTTGTCTCATCCAACTTCCACTTTAATGTTCTGCTGAGTTGTTGAGGCAGTTATTGCTGAAAGTGGAGGGTGGCAGGACTGTCAATCTTTGCCACACGCTCACTCCACTAGCCGTCTCTCCACCTTCACGTGGGTAAGGGAACCATCACTACACCACTCTCTTTGCCGTTGGGTTCACTCTCACGCGACACGCAGGGGCCGGTCCATCTTCCTCACGCAGGACTGAGTTAAGAAGAGGGCAATTTCTTGTTTGGGGGTTCGCCTTTCTCTCTCTCACACCATTTACCAGTCAGTGGTTGTGTTCTTTCCTCTTGAGCACGCGTAGAGTCGACGTTTTTTCCTCCACCACTGCTGGACTATGAAGGATTGCTGTGGTTTTATTTTGTTGTTCATGGGCTGTTGTTTTCCATATTTTGTTGGCTGCGATTTCCTTGTGAATTAGCTGCTGTAGGTTGCATGTTTTCCTTCTGCCCAGGCTGAGAGTTTGTTTACTCTTCCACTCTCGGGCTGAGTAACTTTGGCGGTCATTTCATTGTTGAGCCGAGGCCGTGGTTTTCCCCACGCTGTTCATTTGCTATGAGTTCACCTACATTCTATTGGCTGTGTTCTCTCTCACGTTTTGGGAGCGGCTGTAGGTTACCATTGAGTCGTTTTGGCCATGATAGGGCCAAGAACGACTCAGGTTTTGTTTCCCCTGTCCATGCTGTGAAGAGCTTGTTTTGCTGCATGAATGTAGATGTTGGTCTTCAGACTGCATAGGAGTGGTGATGAGGGCCTAACCTGCTTGACAAACCTGGTGCGTTTGGGAACCACACAGACAGAGCTAGTGGGCTAGCTTTCTTCTCCACAACCCCTGAATAGCACTGGAAGGGAGATCAGGTTCTGAGGGACTGTGTTGCAGAGAAAGGACTGATTTCCTTGTGTTGGGTATGTGTGGGTGTCCTAGAAGTCAGACTAGATCTGGTGTGAGTGTCCTTAACTCTTTCATGAGTTCACCAGCTTAGTAGTTAGTCTTTCCTAGCTCCTGGATGGCCTGATAAACCCAACTTCGTTGGCTTGGATGTATCCATTGTTCGCCTGATAAACCCAATTGTGTTGGCTTGGATGAACTGTGTACCCTTGTGGTGTTGTTATCCTTGGCTATGTGTAAGCCTGCTAGTTCCTTATTCCTTGGGAAATCATGCTCGGCTCGGGGGTGGCAGCGTCCCTGAGAGATTAAAGAGCACACGGGCCTATGGTTGGGTGGAACGTTGCAGCGACGTACCTGGTTGCGGGACAGTTCATATAAGATAATTATTCTTGACCAATTTGTTTGCAATTCTATTTAATGCTAATGGAATATGATGTTGGATATGTCAGATGCTGAATTGTATGCGAATGAATGTTGTTTTACTTCCGCTATGTATATGAATGATTATGCATCTTAGTATGTAGAATGTTTAGGCTTTTTGTCTCCCCATTTTAAGTATTATCATGTTCATGGGGCTATATGCCCGGATGTTGGGTGTTTAGTAGCATCCTCTTGCCCGGTCGGAGGGTTGAGGACGTGACAATGATATTACACACACTGAAAATAACGGCCACAAGAGATATGAATCATTCATGCCATTGTATCTATACAACTCTCCATAGACTCTTTTATAATGATGAATTTATGCAAATACCATAGGCACTACCATGGACCTTCCATACCATGGCCTAACAAATACCACCCAATTCAACTAACCTTTTACATAAAGTATTACAAAGACACTATTACAAAGTTTGTCTAGAGAGTTACTTTTTCAGACAACTTCTACAGGCTAGACACCCTCGTGTAGAAGTACCTGTTTGATCTACAAAATCTAACACTCCCTCTTAGCGAGCAAGGTACTTCTAAAACAACCTCCTCCAGGATCAATCACATTCTCTGTAGCTGTAGCTACACCCTCTGAACTGGATGATCATCCTATCAATTTCATTTCATACCAAGTAGGTAGGTATGTTGATATAAGTAATTAATGTTAATCCATTAGAAATATATGTAATGAGTGAAAACTCATCCTTGAATTTAGCTGCAAAATCATCCATCTTAATTGTAGTAACGACATGCTTCTTCCCAATGCCTTTCTTCTTGTTAGGGCATTGGCTAGCATAATGTCCTAGCTCATTGCATGCAAATCATTTCACCCTTCTTGTGTCATGCTTCTTGCTTCCCTTAGAGATGCCTTTGCCAAAAGAGGCCTTCCTTCCTTTACTCTTGGATGTTAGATCAAGATTCTTCTCCTCTTCTTCCTCCTACAAATATTCCACTCCGAGACCCCTCCCGGATATTATCTTGAGTAAAGTAATCCCACAACCTATCCTTCGAGGGAAAGTTCTCTTTTCCCACCACGTACTTCACAAACATGTTCTACTGATTGGTGAAGCCTCTCAAGGCTATACACACCAAATTTGACTCTAGAACACACTCTCCAACAACTGTGATCCTAGTGAGATAGGAGACCACACTCTCTCCCATCGTCATCATGGTGCTATGAAGCTTTCCCCTCAATGCCATCTTGTGGTTTTGGTTCTTATTCTTGCACAATCCTGTGAGTGTATCCCACATTGCCTTGGATGTCTTCTTCTTAGCTAGATGTGGAATTAGGTGGTCATTTACTCCATCTAGAATCATTCTTTATGCCTTTGCCTTGTTTAGAACTGTCACTATGGTCTCCATGAACTTCCATATCATGTTCTCCTTGAGGATAACTTTCATCCTTTCCTTCCATTGAAGGTAGTTGAGATCCTCTCGAACCTATCCTCATACCCCAAAATGAAATCCATAAGAATTAAGAAAAACTTTCTGCAAATCTATCACCTTCAACAAAACTATTGTTCTTTCCTATCGTCCTGGGCGGACCCATTGCTGAGTGGTTTGTAGGATTTCCCATGATACCCAACAACCTCCTGCTATTGCCCACGGCTTGGCTGGCGCTACCTTGATTTTGGCGACTTATCCTTAGCCCTCACAGCTGCTTTTAGTCTTTCGATGGCTGGTCCTATCGGCTTTTGCTGGATCTACATCCGATCCTTATCCACGTGACGTGTTATCCCTCACGCAGTTGTTGGGTGCCGTCGGATGAATATTCTTATCCCTCGCAGTTGCTATCAGACTTTTGATGGCTGTTGCTGGCTCTACAACCAATCCTCCTCCATGTGACACATTAGCCCTCACGTAGTTGCTTCGTGCTATTGGCTGAATTTTTTTAGTGTCGACACTTGAGCTTCGACATCTCTACTGAGACTAACTTTTGTTGGTCGTATCCTGCTTGACACACCCTCATGCAACTGCAGCTCATGTGCTGGCCTTGATCCATTTCAACCTCACGTGACTTATGAGTCCCTCTGTCACTAGCTGCGACTCCACATTGGCTTCATCACCAGCGTCGACGGCTTCCAGTTTCACATATGTCGGTCTGATCACACTCCAAATATCAACTCGCGTCGATCTACACACTGTCCATGAACACGTAGTTCCAACAAACCTTGCCACCTACAGTCTGCCCTCACAATGATTGACGATTGATATTGTTCACACCTGAGCCACAACTACTCCTCATGTTGACCCACAACCAAACCTACTTAGTCTGCTGCCACAATGTTTTGGTAGCTATACTTCTTGAGCCACCACCTCTTGACGTCATCTCAATGTACAGTCAGGCAACAGTGCGTATCGACTTACCACACACTGTCATTTCTCGCGATTACTCAGTTACTAAGTATTTGACATTGAGTCATTTGATGCAGCTTGGGGTTGAGGCACCTGGTCAGTTACTGTTGATTTTTCTGAACAACATCAAGAGTCATTCTCTTAGGAGAATGAAGACATATGGTCCGGGACTAGGATGTGGACCTAGTACAACACTAGGGGAACTCAACCTACTGTTGAGTGACCATTCTTTTGAATGGTAGATATCTGGTCTTTGACCATGATATGGACCCAACTTTGTCCTAGGTAGACTCAACCCAGTGTTGAGTGACCATTTTGTTGAATGGTAGATATCTGGTCTTTGACCATGATATGGACCCAACTCTGTCCTGGGTAGACTCAACCCAGTGTTGAGTGACCATTCTGTTGAATGGTAGATATATGGTCCTTGACCATGATACAGACCCAGCTCTGTCTTGGGTAGACTCAAATTAGTGTTGAGTGACCATTCTGTTGAATGGTATACATCTGGTCCGGAACCACGTTGTGGACCAGTCTAGTAATGGTAGACTCATCTTAGTTCTGAGTAGCCATTCTCTTGGAGAATGGAGGCACCTGGTTTGTTACCAGGAAGGCACTATAAGCCCTAGACTTGGTCTAGGCATGTGTGACACTCTGACCCTTGATCAATGGGCCTGTGGTCTTCTCCAAGGCTTACCTTGGTTAAGGTACCCTAGTACCTGATCTTGGTGTCACATAGAGTGTGAGATAAAAGCATTAGTAACTCTCTTGGTTTAGGATGATGCACTTTGAATGGAATTAAAAGACCACAGGTAATGACCACATGGGCACTTGGGAAAAGGCTAAAAGGAAAAAGTAAAAAATACATAAGGACTTTTGGACCACAGGTAAAGTCAAAAATACATAAGGACTTTTGGACCACAGGGAAAGGGACCACAGGTGAAAGTAATAAATACATAAGGACTTTTGGTAAAATTAAAAATACATAAAGGACCTTTTAGACTACAGAAAGGTAAAAAGGTAAAGTGAAAATTAGAAAAGAATAAAAGAATATTATTTTGTTCTTTCTAATTTTGGTCCACTTATAGGTGACTCAAGGATATAAAAGAAGATCAAGCCATTTCATTATCACAGACACTCTTTCTCTCACAGGCTAAGTCACCCGGTTCGGGTTGGGGTTCGGGTTCGGCGAGCATTAGGTTCGGTTCGTGTTCGAATTTTTCGATGAGGTTCGGATGAGGTTTGACATTAGGTTCGAATATATATATATATATATATATACTTGTTGTTTATGACAAGTCTGCTCACAAGTTTTTGCATCTAAGAGCATGTTTCTGCTATTTCAAATTATAGAGAACATTTCATTTATAGACAACTTAAATTAACATAGAGATACATGATCAATTGACAATCAATATAGGCCTAGCATGAAATTTGAATAACAAAAATATATGAGAGCTAAATACATAGAATAAATAACTAAAAATCAACATCAAGACTCAACATACATGATCAATAAACAATAATCAATAAAAATCATGAACAATAAATAATGCACATATATTTATTTATGACAAAATCCAATCATCAATGTTTTATTAATCAATATTTAAACAAATATTTATAGTGCAACTACAAATTGCAAAAAGAAGTAGAACCTATTTTTCAAAATGCAAAAATGAAGTAGAACACATTCTTCAAATTTCAAAATATAAATGGATGTCCATAATGTCAAATTGTCAATAGCGATAATCCTTGGAATTCTTTCACAAAATTTAAAACAATCAAAACCCCTATTCGTGTGGCCTACTTGTAACATCATCAAGCTATAAATCATCAACATCACACGGGGTGGTAAAGCCACTAGAACTTTGATCATCAAATTCATCAGTATGTGGAACTCTATCATCAATAGGTTGATCACTAGTGTCACCATCAATGTTAAGATCATCTTCCTCTTCACTCGGACTATGCCCAATCCATGGGTGAGAGGAATCAGATGAATCTTTGGCCACACAGCTTATGGCCAATTGCAAATTGTTGCGCACATAAACAAGGTCTTCCAACCTTGTAGACAACAACCTATTTCTTTTCTTGGACTGGATATGGTTGAAGCTACTCCAATTCCTTTCACAAGGTGATGAACTTGATCCTTGGCTCAAAACACGAATTGCAAAACGTTGCAATTCACGTGACTCTGCTCCATAAAACTCCCACCATCTCACTGGAGGAATATTGTCCCTATGATTTTTGGCAGAGGTTCTTCCAAATAACCCCTCTTCTAACCTGTATGCCCGAAGCTACTCTCTAAGCCTCCTTGATTCTTCAATATTTGGAGTTAACCGCTCAATAGCATCATAAAGGCCATTCATGACTTCTGCATCATTATTTCTTTCTATCCCAAACAATCTTGGGTCCAAGTAGCAAGCTGTTGCATGCAAAGGGCTATGCAACATCTTCCATCTTTCATCTATTACCTTCCATATTTCCATGTATTCATTTTCCATGTTGTCAAAGGATTTTGTAATAGCTTCCTTACAACTATCCATGCCTTCATAAACAAAACCCATACAAGGGGTGTCACTATCAACCATGCGAAGCATATGAACAATTGGCTCACATACTTTTAAAACCTTCAGAGCATTTTCCCAAAAAGCATTGGTCAAATTGATTTCTTCAATCTCCTTCCCTCTAGCATCTTTTGAAAGGCGAGAGTTTTCCCACTCACTGTTACAAATAACACCTCTTATGCTTGCCTTTTCCTCAACCACTCTTTTAAGAGTGATGTAATATGTGGCAAATCTGGTATCACATGGCCTTAGTAGCTCTTTAGTTGCTTGCTTCCTATATAAGCTCAATGTGAGGTGATGGTTAAGTATGAAATGAGAAATATGTTTCCCCTTTCGAACTGCGTCATTAATCCATGGAAATTTTTCCAAATCATGCAGCAATAAATCAAGGCAGTGAGTAGCACAAGGAGTCCAATAAATTTTTTGGAACTTCTCCATTATCATCTTTCCAGCGCCCACACAGTTTGATGCACTATCAGTTGCAACTTGGACCACATTTTCTTCCCCAACTTCATAAATGGATTCCTCTAAAATCTTGAAAATGTAATCGGAAGTTTTCTTTTACCTAGATGCAACAACTACCTTAAAAAATAATACCCCTTTGGGGCAATAAACCAGCACATTTATCAGCGGCTTATGACACATATCTGACCAACCGTCTGATAAAACGGTGCACCTTGTTTTTTTCCAAGACTCTTTGATGCTAGCCAATCTGCTTGTCATCCTTTCTTTTGACCTCTTGAGAAGCGTGGTCCTCATTGTCTCAGAACTAGGAGGTACATATCCTTTTCCAAAATCTGATATCTTCTTACATGCATTGATAAAGTAAGGGCTTCGAAGCACATTAAATGGGATGGCAGATTCAAAAAACATGTCAGCCAAAGCATCATCAACTTCTTGCTTTTGTACAGGCTTCCACAAAGTGTTTAGTGTAGATGCCCCGCTTGTTTTTACTTGCTGATGGGAACTTCCAGTTGTAGACATGGTTGGAGAGAATGAGGAAAATGGGTTGAGCCTGTAATTCATTTCAATCTCTGATTGAACACGCTGTTTTTTGTTTTCTTGCACCTGCTTGGCCCTCTTTATCTTGTGATAATCCTTTTGAAGTATCTCCTTCAATTCTGTAGACACCACTTTGCAGCCTTCAACTCCACCTCCTCTCCCATTGCTGATAGAAAGTAGATGGTCCATTACTCTTGTTAAAGGCCCAACAAACTCAATGTTACACAACTTGCATTTCAGATGTCTCTGCCCATCCAATTTTTCCATATGTTTCCATGCTTCTGCTGATGATTTTGGAGGTGCCATGGAAAATGTTTCGGCATTAATTTTTTTACAAATCATGTTTTAGAAATTGGTTGTTTGTTTTATGGCTTTGCTTATTACCAATTTACCATTGAACATTAAAATAACGTGTTGCAACTTGCCTATTACCTAGAGGCTAGGGCATTGATCAATCTTGATTTTTATAAAGAAAAACACATCATTTATAAAAAAAAAATCTTGCCTCTGTTCATCCAATCTTGTTTAATAAAAAAATTAAACACAGCATCAACTTACCAGTTGGAAGTTTGCAAGCTTCCTGAAGGCTGAATCTTGGCGTCCAAGAAATGCCAGTCGGCTGAAGTTTGAACCCTGTTGTCTAAGAAATCACTGTCAACTGAGCTTGAACCCTCAATTGCTGATGTGAATATCAGTCACAGAGGAAGAACCCCTGGACGGACTCGGAATTCGAAGGAGTCGAGGACTAAACACCGTCATTGGACAATGCCATCGGCTGGAAAATGCCATCACTGCTGTCGCTGAGGATTGAGTTGTGGTGAATCCACTGAATCGTGATGCCGTGCTAGTGATGGAGCTCTCAGCTGTGAGCCTGCGACAGTGTGCTGATGCGGTCCACGGGGATGGTGATGGAGCTCGCTGCCAAGCGCCCGCGATGGTGATCGAGCTGCTTGTGTGGCTGTGTGGTGATTCGCATCGCGCGAAGGTGATATAGCCTGGGCCTTGAAGAGGTCACCGTGAAGCTGAACGCGTTCAGTTGCAAAGGAGACAGACCACACTGTGATATCTTTCGAGCTGATGTTGCAGAGTTCCGGTGGACGGAGTTGCGGCGGATTTGTTGGAGGTAAAATGGTAAAGCCTTAAAGGTAAGCTAGGTATCGGGTGCCAGGGTGGGTAAGATAACCCCTTTTTTTTAATTTTGTTTTTTTTTAATGAAAAATTCAAAGATCTATTAGGTTCTCCTAGGTTCGCTTTAGGTTCGCGTTTAGGTTCATTTAGGTTTGTCATTAGGTTCATCAATAGGTTCGTCATTAGGTTCGGGTTCGCCTTGATTAGGTTCGGCATTGGGTTCGGCATTAGGTTCGGCGAACCTGAACGAACCTCAAATTTTTTTTGAGGTTCGCCGAACCTCGAACCTCAAGGATTAGGTTCGGTGAACCCTATGACTTAGCTCACAGGTGAAGTTGATCCCATAGAAGAAGTTGTTGGTTTTGAAGAGAAGGAAGATTAGTGTGATGCCCTAGCATAGATGAGTCTAGCTAGGGCACCCACATTCATTGAAGGGAAATCCTAAGCTAGGTCTCCTTCAACAAGAACAACAACTACTCCAAAGAAGGAATTCATTTTTGCTTTTTGAACAAACCCTAGGCTAGGGTTTCTACATCAATATTGTAGCATTAGGGTTTCACGCTAAAACTATCAGCTGAAGTTCTTCGTCCCTCGTGACAACCTTTCTCTTCTTCTCGGCTGGTTCACCTAGAAGCCTCTCTTGCACTCATGCTGGGTGCTTTTCTTTCTCGATAGCCCTGCTTCACCTAACAACACCCTCCTCCAAGCCTCAAGCAACCTCAAGCTAACCCTCGTGTTGTTAGTAGATAGCCCGAAAGCATTTCGGGTCTGCTAACATACCTCAGGGAAGTCGTCAACAGCCCTTCGGGCAGTCATCGACAGCCCTTCGGGAAGTCGTCGATAGCCCTTCGGGAAGGGTAAAACATGCTCAACAGAAATTTGGGCAGGAGCATATGAAGCCAACAGGGCTCGGGAAACAATTAATCTTCCCAACATACCTCTAAGAAGAAGACAAATTGATCCCGGCAACGGCAGGCTCATCTGGGTAGAGGGCAGATCTGTTTGAGTAGGTCCAGATAGGACAAGCAGAGTCTTGGGTAGATTTAGAAGGATCTGGGAAGTCACAGGTAGCTGTCAGACTATCTCGGGGAGCAAATTTTGTCTTCTAGGAAGACCGGGAAGAAAAATAAGAGTTTGGACAGCAGGCTTGAGATTCACGGGAAGCTAGGGTAGACAAATCAGAGTTCGAGCAGCAGGCCTAAGATTCACGGGCAGCTAGGGCAGAAAGCCCTGAATTATATTTTTCTGGAATTTACCTTTTTGGTGAATTTTGTGGATCTTTTGAACAAATCCATTAGGGTTTGATATTTTGTCCTTGAAGAATTATTGACAAAATGTTTATCTTAGAATTCTCATATTAAAGAAAACTCAGTCATCTCATTTTCAGAGATGAGTTACTAATGCTTTTTGGGGCTTTTGTCCTTTAAAGGTTTCCCCAGTGAAAATTCTTGTGTTCATGTGGTTGATGTTGTTTTTACTGCACTTGTCATTTGTTATCAGTTAGTTTTCAATTTTTTAAGTATTTATGCTAATGCTAAAATTCAACATTTAGCAAGTCATCACCATAAGCCCTAGACCAGGTTTGGGCAAGTGATGACTTGGTAAATGAGACCTTCTCCAAGGACTAGCTACCCCTGGTTTAGCAACCTAGCACCTGATCTTGATGGCAACGAGGAGATCAAGATAAAGCATTTAATAATTCTCCTTATTTATGAAGATGTACTTTGAGTGGGCATGAATGAACCACGAGGACCCTATAGAACTCTTGAGACAAATTGTTGAGGTCACAAAAATACTTGAAAGACCATGAAACCCTAGCCTTGGTCCATGTGACCATCAAATGAAGGACCAAGTGGCACAAGACAAACACCAAAAAGACCTTTGAACCACAAAACATTAAAAGTCAGGGTCAAAGGTGAAAAAGAAAGGAAGCCCTAATGACAACTTCCTAATTATGTGGAACCAACTTAAATGTTTGATGGACTATAAAGGAAGAACAATTGCAAATCATTTTATCATCATCTATCATCACTTGACTACTCCAACAATTCATGACTGAGATCCTCATCCTCATCGCAGCTGTGGTTCACTGAGAAATTTTTGGTGGCTGGTATCTTTCTCCTCTTCTCCAACGTGGCAACTCTTAAACTTGGTTTAGTCACTTCCTTCACAGGAACAAAAACAAAGTGACGCTACAATCATGACTACCTTCTTCTTGTGCTCTCCACTATATACCCTGGTTGCTAGGGCTGCTACAACACTCCCAAGCCTTGCTAGGGATACCCTATATAGACTACAACCTTGTTAGGGATGCCTCATATTGATCCGAGCCCTGTTAGGGCTGTTGTATAGTAGCGGGAGGTCACGAGGGTTAGCAATATAAGGTGATATCAGTCACAGTAGTGAGGAGTAGCAACAATAGAGCTGCTACAACTCACGATGGAGGGAAGCAGTAGTCCCCAGGGCAGCTACAGAGCTTCGTTGAGGCTGAGTTGGAAACAAAAAATACAGATGATGTGGCAACACTAAAATAGTCCATGTGGAAGCAGCAGAAGGATAGCATCATTAAGCTTGCTAGGGCTTTCTTGGTTTTGTAATATTTTATGTACAATCATCTCCTAGTTTTGTGAATAAAATTTCTCTGCTCTTGTACAAACTCAGTCATCTCATTTAGAGGATGAATTATTAATTCTTTGGGGTTTTTGTCCTTAAAATATTTCCCTGCGAAAAATCTTGTCTTCAATTGTGTGATGCTTGTTTTACTACTGCAATTGTCTTACTGCTATTAATATCTCAAGTTCTATCTCTATTATAGGCTACAATTTTTAAAGATATCATACACATGTTAAAATTTGACATGGTATCACAGCTTTGCATGTGAAATGTACAGTGTTTGAGCAGACCACTGTGACGTGCCTAGACCTTGGAACACTTGCATACTGAGATAGCAGACTTGATAAAAAATGGCTTCCAATGCCCTTAGACTAGAGGAGAGTCTTGAAGGGTCAGCCAACTACAACTCATGGAAAGCAAGGCTTATGGCCGCCTTGGAAGAAAATGACTTTGATGACTTGGTCATTGATGCTATGGAAGAACCTACATCTAAGGCAGGGAGGATAGCCTTCAAGAAGAATCAAGCCAAGGAAAAAATAATCATTTATGACTCAATAAAGGAGACCTTGATGCCTACCATAACACCATTGAAGATTGCCAAAGAATTCTTTGACACCTTGACAAAATCTATATGAGAAGAAAGCATCTAGCCAGAAGATGGTACTGAAGAAAAGACTTCATACTTTGAAGATGGATAAGGATGAAGGAGTGGCCCCCCTCTTCACAAAAATTTCTTAGGTAAGAGAACAAATTTCTCCCATTGGGGTCCATGTGGATGATGATGATCTTGTACAGACTGTATTCGATGGTCTTCCCAGTTCTTGGGAAACCTTTCTGGCAACTGTAAGTGGACGTGAAACTCGGCCAACATTTCATAGACTTTGGCATGATTGTTTGGAAGAAGGAATAATTTAGAGCATAGCAAATGGCTCTAAGGAAGGGAACCTTTCCCTTACAGCCAAGACAAGGAAGTTCAAGAAGTCCTTCCCTTTGAAGAAGAAAGAAAAGAAGCCACAAGGTATGCAACCAAAGAGAAGATTCAAAAGATGGGACATTATGCTAGGAACTGTAGACAACCAAAGAGAAGATTCCAACTGTCCACAACAGAGGAAGAAGAACCAAAGAAGAAGAAGAGTGCCAAGTCTTAAAAAGAAGATGAGTCTAGACGAGAATACTACTTGATCTCTACTCTTTCAGGATCCATCACCAACAGTGCTAACTCTTGGTTAGTAGATAGTGGTGCTTCTAGACATGACAAGTTTCCATGAAGCACTTACAAGCTACAGGAATAAGAAGTTCACTAATTAAGTAGAAATTGAGGATGACACCACTTACAATATCGAAGGAGTTGGCTTAGCGTCAATTCAACTTGACTTAGGGACTGTTTTGCACATCGAAGACATACTATATGTCCATGGTTTGAAAAATAACCTCCTCTCAAATGCTGGCTTAGAAGATAAAGGCTACAAATTTATCTTCATGGACAAGAAGGTTCTACTATGGGAAAAGAACGAGAAGTTAAGCTTAGCTGAATTGATTGGAGTTCGAGAGGGAGGCCTATACAAAGCATCGAGACACTCCACTCAAGCTTTAGTTCACAACACAATCGACCCATGTGAATTGTGGCAACGAAGGTTTGGACACCTTCACTACACAACTCTCCCTGGTCTTCAAAAGATGGTTACAGGTATGCTTGAGTTTTCTCATGAACATAGTGGTGTTTGCAAAGATTGTGCTTTAGGAAAGAATACAAAGAAATCCTTTTTCCAGAAGCAACAGTAGATCTAAAGGGATTTTGGATATGATTTATTCTCACATATGTGGGCCTATCTCTTCACCCTCCTTGTAATGTCCTCTTCTACTTAGGCATTGAGGACCAGCCTGCTAACCTATATGATTCCCATAGGTTCGAGCGGGCACTAACAGTCAGGGAATCAACTATGGACTGATGCCATATAAGAATATCTAGGGAATCAATATTATATCATCATTGGGTAGACGGGGGCCACCAGAGCCAAAGGGCACCTGCACACATGACATCTGAGCACTATTTCATGATGCATGCACCCGATTGAGTCCCCATGCACCTGCATGCAATTCAACTGCAAACTAGAAGTTAAAGTGACCTAATTAGGTCAAAAGTTAGGTTATTTATAGTTGAAAGTTATAAAATAAAGGTAAAGTGAAGGGAGAATGACACATATATGATTATTTATTTGAGGATTCGAATTGGAGAGCTCAACGAGCTAAGTTGGGGTTGAGTGCATTCTCAACTAACTGGTGTATTTTGGCAGCGAAATCTATCTACCCTAGTTCATCATTAGGTTGGATCATCCAGATTCAACACTATTTCATCATCAAGTTCTATTCAGTAGTTGCTTCAAGAGATTGATTATTCATTCAGTTGGAGGGGTTCGCCATCATACCGTGGTACCGTGGTTAGAGACATACCTATTCGCATTATTCTATACAGAGGGCAGAACTTTTGCATGCCGCTTCTATTCTTCTCAGAACACCCTCATCACCCATTCCCTGGAAGAAGGTCCTTTCGTCTTAAGTATCAAGCTGGTTATCAATAGATCAGAGGGATTGAGGGCGTGAGCACCAAACTTCCAGTTCAATTCACTAGGAAACTTAGAGAGGTAAAAAAATTTGCATGCTTCGGCCATTCTCTTTAGGAGGGAAAGACCATCATCTTTGCAAAGCTTCGAGTGTATCTGACCTCTCCTTCTACAAAAATGTCACCTTCAGTCATGAGGGTTCTTATGGTACTGTGGGGTGGTAACACCAGAGGAAAGGAGCACTACTATCCCACTTATCTGGATCTTTATGCATGCAGCTATCTCTGGATTCGTTATTAGCTGGGATATAAGTGGTAAGTGTTAATTTCTCTCTGAAAACCCTAACCCTAATTCAACTACATTTTAGGGCATTTTTGCATGGCAACTTTGCATGCACAATTATTTCATCTTTCTATATGAGATTGAGTGTGTGAGTCAACACTACACTAGAACATTATACAATATCAGTATTTGGGATATTACAGTGGTATCAGGGCTATTTTCCTTGCCAATTGTGGGCATGTAAAAATTATAAATGAATTCAGAAGACCCATACAACATTACTTTCCGGAGACAGAGGGGTAGAGACAGTAATAGAGGAGAAGAGGAGTTAGAGGACATAGAGTTGGGGGACAAAGAGTATCAATTTGTAAAGGGAAAAGAAACAATGGATGAGGATGATAAAACAACTTTCAATAGTCTCATATCAGTCATAAAATAACTCACTACTGGGAAAAAATAAATGATGAGTATCTTCAGGAAAATGACAGAGACAAATGGGCCCACCCCACATAGTCCCTTGTTTCCCAATAGTGATAGGGTATCCACGAGCAGTAGTAGGGAGCACTTACATACCAACATGCAGAGCCATCCCCATATACACAACACGCCTTCCTGACCTACCATGCCTCAATTCTTATATAGTCTAGATGCAGTGCCTCTAGCACAAGCAGAACCAGAAGAATCCATGATTGCCTATCTGAGGTAGTATAGAGCCTTAGGAGATGAATTCCATTCAGCCATGACCTTCATTGACTTCTTCCACTTTAAAATTAAGAACAAACCCAGAGCTTACAATAGGCCATTCACCCAAAACAATGAGTTACAACGCACCATAGGGAAACTGACTATCCCTACCTTTGAGGGTACCCGAGGTTGTCCAACCCGGAATTGGGTGTGGAAGTTGGATACATACTTTTAGATCAACCCCATGATTGAGACAGATGCCATTAAATTGGCTACTTTTCATTTAGATGGAGAAGCCCATGAGTGGTGGGACCATGGGTTAGTGACACTAGGTCACAATACCATCACATCGTACCCATATTTTACACAGATGCTCATTGAGCGGTTTGATCGGAAAGACCCTGAGGTACACTTTAGAGAGTTAGAACAACTCAAGCACATAGGTAGTGCAGATACATTTATTTCAGAGTTTCAGAGGATAGTAGTCATGGTGACAAATATATCAGAGAGAAGGTTGATTATGTTGTTTGAAAATTCTGTCACTGAACCCTTACAGGGATGGGTCAAGTCCTATAGGCTCACCACCCTAGAAGATGCCATCAGCCAGACTAGAGATTTGCAGGATGCAGTACCCAAAATTAGGTTTCCTCCCAGAACCAATTTCCCTATTGAAGATAAAGAGAAGAAACCCTTCCAAAAAGAATGGACCAAGAAACAATGGATGGACAATGATACCCGACAGGACCTTAGAAGAAAAAACTTATGTTTCACTTGTCAGGAACCATGGGTACCAGGTCACAGATGTTTATGAAAGGGAAATTCCTACTACATAGAGGCCTATTCCTACAGCGGGGAGGATCAGGATTATCAGGATCAGGAGCACGAAGAGACACTAGAGATAGTTGGTGAGGGACATCCCTCAAGAGGTACCATTGCTACCATGACAGGGGTTCCTAGATACTACACTCTTCGGATTAGAGGTATCGTACAGGGCCATTGAGTGGGAGTGTTGATAGATGGTGGAGCATCCCAAAACTTTAATTATGTTGCATGGGTTAAAAAGAGAGGCATTCAGACTGAGAGTTTTGATGGCTTTTCAGTAGATGCAGTAGGTCACACCATGGAGTGTACTCAGAGGATTCCTAAATTAAAAGTAACACTTGGGCATTATACAGTGATAGAGACATTCTATGTGGTAGATGTACTTGACATGAATGTGGATTTAGGATTTTAGTGGATGTATTCCATAGGGAAGTATTCCACTAACTACCAGACCATGGAGATGGAGTTCATAGGTGAAGAGGGACATAAGGTAGTATTGAGAGGGATGAATACCTACCCTTCCACAACAGTGACATCACACAGGATGGAAGAATTACTCTGATAGGGAGATATTGAGTGGGCAACAGAGTGTTTGATTACCTTCAGGAAACCACCAAATAAGGCCACACAACATCCAACAGATATAGAGGCCTTACTGTAGAAGCACAAGGTAGTATTTGGAAACCTTCTAGTAGGTCGACCTCCAGATAGGGGATTTCAGCATAGTTTTGGGGTAGGAGACATTGTTTGTTTATGCCTCCAACCTTATTGATAGCCATCTCTTAAAAATAAAGGAGTGGAAAAACTCAAACCTCGCTTCTATGGTCCATACAAGATAATACAGAAGGTTGGAGAGGTAGCATATGAGATAGAACTACCCATAGAGAGCAAGATTCACAACATTTTTCATGTCTCCAACCTTAAGAAAGCAGTCTGTCAACAGATTGTTACATCTTTCGAGCTTCCCCCCCTTGATGATGAGGGGCAATTGATTCTAATTCTTGAGTGCATCCTAGAGGTGCGAGAGTGGAAACTGAGGAATAGAATCATTAGACACTACTTGGTTTAGTGTAAAGATCAGCCTATAGAGGAGGACTCTTGGGAGGGAGAATAGGTATTACAGCACCCAGCCCTACAGTTGCTTGAGGACAAGCAAATTTGAGAGGGAAGGATTGTAATGTCCTCTTCTACTTAGGCATTGAGGACTAGCTTGCTAACCTATATGATTCCCATCGGTTCAAGCGGGCACTGACAGTTAGGGAATCAACTGTGGACTGATGCCGTATAAGAAGATATAGGGCATACATATTATATCATCATTGGGTAGCCGGGGGCCACCAGAGCCAAAGGCCACCTGCATGAATGATATCTGAGCACTATTTCATGATGCATGCACCTGATTGAGTCTCCATGCACCTACATGCAAGTCAACCACAAATTAGAAGTTAAAGTGACCTCATTAGGTCAAAAGGTAGGTTATTCGCAGTTGGGAGTTACAAAAGAAAGGTAAAATGAATGGAGAAGGACACATATATGATTATTGATTTGAGGATTTGAATTGGAGAGCTTGACGAGTTGAGTTGGGGTTGAGTGCATGCTCAGCTGATTGGTGTATTTCGGCAACGAAATCTATCTACCCTAGTTCATCATTAGGTTGGATCATCCAGATTCAACACTATTTCATCATAAGGGTCTATTCAGCAGTTGCTTCGAGAGATTCATTATTCATCCAGTTGGAGGCGTTTTCCATCATACTGTGGTACCATGGTCTGAGACATACCTATTATCATTCTTATCTACAGAGGGAATAAATTCTGTATGCTTCTTCTATTCTTCTCAGAACACCCTCATCACCCCTTCCCTGGAAGAAGGGCCTTTCAGCTTGAGTATTAAGCTAGTTATCGGTAGATCAGAGGGATTGAGGGCGTGAGCACCAAACTTGTAGTTCAATTTGATAGGGAAGTTAGAGAGGTAAAAAATTCCGCATTCTTTGACCATTCTCTTCAGGAGGGCAAGACCATCAACTTTGGAAAGTTTCTAGTGTATTTGACCTCTCCTACAAAAATGTCACCTTCAGTCAGGAGGGTTCTTACGGTACTGTAGGGCGGTAACACCGGAGGAAAGGAGCACTAATAGCCCACTTATCTGGATATTTATGCATGAAGCTATCTTTGGAGTCATTATCAGCCAGGATATCAGTGGTAAGTGTTAATTTCTCTCTACAAACCCTAACTCCAATTCAACTACATTTTAGGTAATTTTTGCATGGAGACTTTGCATGCACAGTTATTTCGTCTTTCTATATGAGATTGAGTGTGTGAGTCAGCACTACACTAGAACATTAGAAAATTTCAGTATTTGGGATATTACACTCCTTGAGTGATTGCTTGTATTATGTAATGTTCATAGATGATTATTCTCGCTAGTCCTAGATCTACTTTATAAAGGTTAAAAGTGAAACTTTTGACAAATTCAAGGAGTTCAAGGCTAGACAGGAAGAAACATCTGTATCTTGAGGTCAGATAACAGAGGTGAATATGAATCTAATAAGTTTGATGATTTTTTACAAGAAGCATGAATCAAGAGGGAGCTCACAGTGCCATACAACCCTCAATAGAATGTGATTGCAGAAAGGAAGAATAGAACGATATGTGAAGCTACTAAAGCTATGTTGTGCGACCTCAATCTTCCTTTATCTCTGTGGGATGAGGCTGCTTGTACTGCTGTGTACATTTAAAACAAAATCCCTCATGCCATCTTGGGGGAAAAGACTCCAGAAGAAGTATTCATAGGAAAGAAACCTATAGTTGACCATATGAGGATTTTTGACACTCCTGTATATATTCATGTGCCAAAAGAAAAGAGATTGAAGCTAGAGCCTTTCGAAAAGAAACGCACATTCGTTGGTTATAGTGAAAGATCGGAAGCTTATCGCATCTATGTTACTGGACAAAGGTACATTGAAGTTAGTATATAGTATGATATTCCATGAGGAAGTTGTGTTCCGCCAATCAAAAGAGCTTCCAAAGGATATAGAGGAATCCCCTTCTGAAATTCTAAATTTAGAGGGTCAGAGGGAGGAAGAAGAAAATGAGCCTCAAATTCCAGATGTGCCCGTAGAATAAAAAAGACCATCTGAAGAACTGCTTGAGGCTCCTCCCTCCAAAAGAAGACCTTCCTGGTTCCGAGAAACATTGCAAGAAGTTGAGAAGAATAAATCTCTCTCGAAGATTTTAGAGAAACCTATGTTTCACGACATGTCAAAACACATTGAAATGAAGTACCACTTCATTAGAGACTTAGTTCAGAGAGGTATCCTAAAGCTTTAGTATATCCATACCGATGAACACATTGTATACATTTTGACCAAGCCTCTGACAACAACAAAGTTTGTATACTTTCATGACAAGATTTTCATTACAGAGAATACCTCTCTTGCTGAAAAGGAGTGTTGATTTTTTCTAAGTAGCATCGAGAGCCATTTTCTGGGAGAATGGAGGCACCTATTCAGTTACCAGGAATCCAACCTAGTCTGGGACTAGGGACTCAGCCTGGGACTGAGGGCCATTCTCTGGGAGAATGGAGACACTTGGTCAGTTACCAGGATTTCAACCTACTTTGGGACTAGGGCCTCAACATGGGGTGAGTACCATTCTCTGGGAGAATGGAGGCACCTAGTCAGTTACCGGGAAATTAACCCAGTCCGAGACTGGGCTCTTAGCCTTAGGCTGAGGGCCATTCACTGAATGGAGGCACTTGGTTTGTTACCAGGAATTTAAATTAGTCCGGGCTACGACCTCAGCCTGGGGCTGAGGGCCATTCTCTGGGAGAATGGAGGCACTTGGTTAGTTACTAAATATTTGACATTGAGTCATCTGATGCAGCTTGGGGCTATGGGGCACTTGGTCAGTTACGAGGTCGTCGCCATAAGCCATAGACTAGGTCTGGGAAAGTGATGCACTCCTCTCCTTGATATGTGGGCTATGAAATCGTCTCTAAGGACTAGCTACCCCTAGCTTAGAGACCTAGCACCTGATCTTGGTGGCAATGAGGAGATCACAATAAAGCATTTAATAACTATCCTTATTTATGAAGATGTAATTTCAGTGGGCTTGAATGAACCATGAGGACCTTGAAGAACTCTTGAGACAACTTGTTGTGGTCACAAAAATACTTAAAAGACCATGAAACCCTAGCTTTGGTCCATGTGACCATCAAATAAAGGACCAAGTGGCACAAGACAAACACCAAAGAGACCTTTGAACCACAAAACATTAAAAGTCAAGGGTCAAAGATGAAAAAGAAAGGAAGCCCTAATGACAACTTCCTAATTATGTGGAACCAACTTAAATGTTTGATGGACTATAAATGAAGAACAATTGCAAATCGTTTTATCATCATCTATCATCACTTGACTACTCCAACAATTCGTGACTGAGATCCTCATCGTCATCGCAACTGTGGTTAACTAGGAAATTTTCGGTGGCTGGTATCTTTTTCCTCTTGTCAAACGTGGAAACTCTTAAGATTTCTTGTGTCTCTTCCTTCACGATAACAGCAATAAAGTGACTACTATAGTCAAAACTTCCTTCTTGGGCTCTCCACTGTATACCCTAGTTGCTAGGGTTGCTACAACACCCACGAGCCCTTCTAGGGGTACCCTAAATACACTACAACCCTCTTAGGGATGCCACATATTCATCCAAGCTCTGTTAGAGTTGTTGTACAGTATAAAGAGGTCACAAGGGTTAGCAACAGAAGGGGAAAACAATCACAGTGTTGAGGAGTAGCAGCAACAGAGCTGCTACAACTCACGGTGGAGTGCAACTGTAGTCCATAGGGAAGCTATATACCTTCACTGAGGTGGCTACAGGATTCACTGAGTTGGTAGTAGAAATATAGTCGAGGGGGAAACACTAAAGTAGTCCAAGTGGAAATAGTAGAAGGATAGCAACAATAAGCCTGCTAGGGTTTTCTTGGTTTTGTAATTTTTTATGTACATTCATCTCAGAGTTCTGTGAACAAAATTTCTCTTCTCTTGTACCAACTCAGTCATCTCATTTAGAGGATGAATTAGTAATGCTTTGGGTTTTTTCTCTTTAAAAGGTTTCCCCATGAAAATTTGTGTGTTCAATTGTGTGATGCTTGTTTTACTACTGCAATTGTCTGATTGATGTTAATATTTCAAGTGCTATCTCTATTACAATTTGCAATTTTTAAAGATATCATACACATGTTAAAATTCAACACTTTACCCACTAATCAAGATAGTTGAAATCCTCAGTTGCATTTCTCTATATCCAAATATCTAATATCCTTGCTCCTCACATTCAACGTTACTTTTCTTTCTCTCTCCTTGTTTATTGTGTGCAAAACCTTAAACATCGTTTCTTACCATTTTCGTTTCTTGTTCAGTTTCTCTTTTCTCCTTTTTGGTAACATAGTTATGGAGTATCATTTGAGCAACAATATATTATAGGAACTTGAAAATTGTAAAAATATTATAGTGTGATACTGCCTCATGTGCAGAGATTTATCATTCTCAAATTTTACCTTAACTGTGCCTACTCAAGTGAAGGGTCAAAGGTCTTAATAATTGGCAAATAGGGAATTTATTAGAAAACACATGGTTGTTGTAGAGATAATATGGGAAGGTGTTCTTTGATATAAGGCCTCTACTTACATGCCTAGAAAATCATCTTTTTGTGTGACAGATGGTTATTGAGAAGCTTTAGTAAATATGATTTACATTAGAAGTCAAGCTTAAATAAAAATTAAAGGATGAGATTGAAGAGTGTTGTTCAGGATAAAACACCCTTGTAACCTAGGGTCTGGGGTTACCAACTTACTACTAACTTCCAGACAATCAACTTTACCAGAGAATGGAAAGGGAATAGAAAGAAAGTCTTGACTTACTCGATTATCGACGATTGATCCAAGCTTGATCTTCTCCCACTCCTCTTCTCTCTAAAGCTTCTAGGGATGCACCTCTTCACTTGCAAAGAGAAAATCCTTCAAGTAATATCTCATGCATATATATATCAGAGGTTAGATGAATAGTATATTAAACATATAAAAAATATATATTCATTAACCAAAATACATGAAATAGACTCAACACAAGATTGGAAGAAGAATTTTATTTATTAACAATCGATGAATGAGATAAGAGTACAACCCAACTTCTGAGACAAGGACTCCTCTACAACCAAAGGACTCTCAGTTCTGCTGCTCCAAGATTCTAAAGATATACCACCAGCATAACTTTTCTCTCTAAAATTGATTGATTAGTCCCCACCCCAAGGCCTCTATTTATACTTTGGGAAATAGAGTAGTTTCGAAGGTTGGGATGGTTGAGATAGTTGGGATAGTTATGGATTAGGGCCCAACTAATCTCATCTAATATCGTTTTATATTTTTTAAAGTTGAAACAAGGTGTACACGACTATTAATATAGGCAACCCACGTATGACACACGAGTTGCTCGAAGGAAACCCGCATACGCAAGTGTACCCGAGTTGCAATGCAAATACTCGTGTACAATATGCAAGTTGCAATGCAGATAGTCACGTATGCAACTCAACACTTAAAAAAAATATATATAAAGCTGGCTTGAGGGTAATGCATCCAAGGTCATGCCCATCTATAGTGTTTTGGCCACTTCAATACTAATTTGTCCTTTTGTGTACCAACATGAAGAATGTTGGCACTCGGACGGAGAAGTGCCATTTGGGCTGATAACAGATGCCCCTTAATGTGTGAGGTCATAGGGAGGCAATGGCCGAAATTCATTATAATCATTATCTTGGAGAACTCAGAATTCCAATGAAGCAGAGGAAATACCTAAAACAAGTACATAGCAATGTCATATACAAAATCATATTGGAGTATGACATGTTCAATATACTGGAACACTAGCTCCTTTACAATATTTGAGTACATCATATGATACGGGTTCAAGACCGTGCATATTACAAAAGTGGGTCGAAACCACATCATACAATAACAATGAGTCTTCAAAGAGCTAGAAACTGTGTAAGTGAACACAACATAATCTTGCACAACTTAGGTTATAGATATGAACCTAAGGTCTTCATCAAAATCCAAATGAACTAGTACAATCCAAGCCATGTGAATAGATGTATCAAAGTCGAACATGGAAAGGACTCAACAGATTGCCAATCAATAGGTGACAATTGACAATTGAAGCAAAGGAATTTACTAATGATGAAAGTGAATCCTAGGGTACCATCATCAAAACTCTAGGTCTTCGTCGTCAGGAAGTGCTGATGAGAAACCATACTATGATGAGGAAGGCAATAGATCCTCCAACGGACCACAAGAGTGACTAGGAATTGGATAAAGGAAGGTAGGCACAAGTAATATCAGATAGGACAATGATGGGATCAGGATAAAAATCAGATGCAGGGATAAATCCTTGAACAATGAGCACGACATAGAGATAACCCAAGGCAGTTTTTAAATTTACAAATAGTACAACTAGACTTATCTACCATGTAGGAGACATGATCAGATTCTCCAGGTATAACGGACAAGTGGAGGAGTAAGAAACTCGAAGTGATAGCTGAACTGAAAGTGAACACTGAGACATGAGTATCGAAAAGTACAGAGAGTGCTATTTTCAAGGATGATATGCTGCCATCGACTGAGAATCAAAAGAAAACTTCTTCCTTATCTTTCCTGTTAAATTTTAACGAGTCCAGGAAATTCAACTCAAGTTTCTCTTCATTTTTGACAAGATTGAAGAGAAGAGGGAATAATGCTTGATAATGTTACTGATTCATGGATTTTATGAGCCCGAACTAGTACATGTTCACTTGGTTTTTTCATGTTTAGAGAGTCTGAAAACTCCAAAGAAGACTCTAGGGGGGTCCTTTTTGGTCCAATTTAATCTCTTGAGGCCGAAAAATTATAAAACATACCACAAAAGAACTCTCTTAACTTCTGTAGAAGAAAAGGTGAACCTTTTTCGTACTTAGTCAGGGAGGTCCGTAAAAGGTTAAATTACCACCTACCCAATGCTCCTTCGAGAGAAGCATATAGCTTGAGTTTTACGAGTGTGAAAAAAAGAAAAATCACTCGAAAAGATCCATTTGAGTATGAGGAATGGGGCTTACAACATCAAAATCGATGCTTTGTTATTAGTGTTTAACGATCATCACAAAGACATAAAGTACAATCGAAATCTTTTTCATGTTTAGGACTAGAGCACAAAAAAGAGAAAAATAAGCTCATACAGGGCGTTCCTTTTCTGTAAATTTAGTCCCTCAGGTCCGGAAAAGTGATAAACCTATGCCTGAGAATACTCTTCTCAATTCTATAGAAAAGAGAGTGATCTTTTCTCGTATTATTCCACATGGTCCAAGAAAAGGATAACCTACCACCAATGTGGATGCCCATTCATAGATTCTTAACGAGCCTGAATGGACAAGTTTACTCGGCAGTCAAGTCTATTTTGAGGAGTTAGACCTGGACCTAAAGAAACTCCATAAGGGCGGGGAGCCTTTAAAAGGGATAGCTTGTAAAAAGAGACCAAAATGAGGCTCAATTTGGTGTAAAAAATAACTAAGGAGACTCCCCTGAACCTATGACAAATGCGGCATGAGTACCAAAAGACATAAATGTGTTCTAATCTAGGGTACTCATTTGAGGAAATCCCTATCCACGGAAGAACAATGGCATAGACAAGGTACTAATGGTTAAAATACTATAGTCCGTGGTCAAAGTAGTAATTCTAGGGTTAAGGTGGATTAGATATAAATGCGAAAATGCATATGAATAACCAAAATCCTACCTTATATGAGTGAAAAACAACTTCAAGTGACCTTATACCTATTTCATTGAAGAAAAAAGACATGGTATTAGTTTGATTTTTATAAAAAATAAGAACTATAGGTTAAAACCCACTTTTGAAATAATATTTCTATAAATAGTTCAAAATAGAAATCAAAACTCACCATTTGACATTTTTACCCAATATAGACAAGTTTTACCTCTGCCTTCAACTGCTCGGTGTGGACGACTTGGTGGATGATTTTCAAACTTGCAAGTCTCAGGTAAATCTACTCTCCAGGTTCTTTCATTTTATCCAAGCAAATTTTGATTTTAGGCAAAAATTTGATGTTTTCAACTGTTTTAAAGGCAGTCATGCTGTGTACGTGGGCATGATATGTAAACAGGAATGTACATGCATTTTATACATAAGTTGCTCGAAAGCAAGTCGCGTATGATATGTGACATGTCTGAAGGACAGTCGCGTACACTGCATAATATATAAAAATGTTATGTAGGGACAAAATAATTTTTTTTTGTATGAATTTAATGTTTGATTATGGGATTGTTAACAGATTGAAACATGGTGTTGGAGTGGAGGGAGAGGGAGCATGAAGACATGGACCAAGATGCTCTTCAAAGTGCCCCCACGGTAAATGCTTTGCGACAAAGTGAGTTGCTTAAATTGTTTTGTACCTCACCTATGCGATCCAATGTCTGCTTACTGGAGTTTTTGATAAATTACTGGGATCATGATCTTGGTGCATTTGACCTACAAGGTGAGTTTCTAGAGATTGGAAGACATCTATTTCATCTCCGGTTTGTCATGACGAGGAGCTCCGGTAAACTTGGAAGGTACCGGTAGAGGCGGTGACCTTCTAAGTGTGCAGAACTACATTGACACATACTAGGTGCCCGATACTCAAAAGAGGGGTAGTTCTATCCCTATTGTTCATATTCGCAGCTTGCCATTACAGGTGTTGGAAAGAACTATAGTGAGGGTTGCAGGGTCATCATCACTTCATCTTGCAACTTGAAACCAAATGACACTTGCAGTGGAATGTCTACAGGGAGCCCTATTTAACTGGTGTTTGAGAGTAATCCGATAATGAAGAAGCAACTCTCTGACTGCAAAAGAGGCCAACGCAAAAACTTCGGTTATTCTAGCATATTAGTGGCCTTTTTCTTTGAGAGGGTGCCCAGTCTGAGTCCTGCAGTACCTCTATTAGTTTCTTCTCCCCATCAGCCTAGACTGAGTAGGTGGGGGGAAATCTTCTTTCGCCAAGGAGGCGGTGGATCGGTTCAGAGTGTACACAATGATGACTTCTACTTATGGTGGGAGCGACAACTACTAGCACTAGAGCAGTTTCCATATGCTGGGATGGATTTTCGAGGTGACAACGAGCTTGTCCTCCCTCCTGGTGGAGCATGGGGAGCGTCAGGTATTTGTGTTTTCAAGTTTTTAAATTTTTATGAATTTTTAGTGATAAAGATATATACATATGTATAAGAGTTTTTAATCCTATAAAATGTTAAAATGTAGATATTGAACCAGTCTTCCCTGTTGGGCATCCACGTATGTATGTGTGACCTGTGGAAGGAGAAGATCATGGCTTGATTAGGGTTCTTGAGGGGAAGGTGGTCAGGCTTACCCAAAGAGTACCTACTTTACGCATTGAGCATATCCCGATTGTTATGCTGGAGCTAGTGGTTGGTATACCACCTGTCTGGATACACCTTATGAGGCGGGTAGCTACAGCAGTGCTTGTGTACATAGATGCCGTTGAGGATGCTGCAACTGAGGAAGCTAAAGAAGCCCAAGAGCAGGATGATCAGGATGATCAGGGGGACCAAGGTGGTCCGGATGACCGGGGTGGTCCTGATGACTAAGGTGGTCAAGCTTAGATCTCGAATTATTTTATGGACCTGGATCCATCTTTTGTATATTTTTTGTATATTATACAGTTATGTCTGGATCTGAGGATCAAAAACTCGACCTATTTATATGGATAAATATTCACATATATAAAAATATATTGCCGGTTTTATTTACATGTGTTTTTGTAATATAACTGTTGTATATTTTTATGAAAAATGTGTTAAGTGTTAGTCCAAGATATAATTAGTATATGCATCAGTTAATGAATTTTGATTTCTTGGAATATGATTGAATGTAATAAACTCAAAATTTCTTTCCAATAATCTAACTTGCATAAACTAACGTAGTAAAATAGGGTTCTGCACCTGATAAGATTGATTGATCTAGGAAACTACCAGTTGAGAGTCAAGTCTGACTTCCAGCTAAGTGATGCCAAGTGACAAAGAATCCCATAAAAGCTCAATGACAACCCTATATTCAGCCCGATTATTGGTAGCAGGATCTAGGAAAGCGCCACCAGAGGCAACTAGTTGTCCTGAGGGTGAGTAAATAACCCATGCAGCTGAAGCTAGGTTGCAAGTGTGACAACTAGCGCCATCTGCAAAACCTATGAACCACTCGGACGACATCTGTAACAACCAACAAATAATATATTAACACAAACTGGTGAACTATTGTACATAAAGTTACATACAATAAAAATACAGGAAAAAGCACTAAGCCTAAGCATAGTACTTTTTCAAGAAGAGCCCATTTCTAGGCTCGGGCATCTTATTCCCCTCGAAATCAGTAAATTCATATGCACCTTTCTTCAAAAATTTTGACATGACATAAGGTCCTAACCACATAGACCTGAATTTTCTTGCCCCCAAGGGTTCTTTGTCTTGATTCCAGAGCAAGACAAGCTCCCCTTCAGAAAAAATCGAAGGTTTGACCAATTTATCGTATTGATTTTTGACCCTATTTTTATGAGCCTCATTTGCTGTCAGCGCATCTCTACGTTGTTCATCTAGATGTTCTAAGTGTAACAAACGTTCTTCAAGCTCAGTCGTATCAGGTAACATATGAATATCAATCTTTAAGGACATGATTTCACATTCAACTAGGGTTACTGCTTCCACCTCATGAACGAGTTGGAAAGGAGAGAACCCCGTAGCAGTTTTCACATTGGTCCGATAAGCCCAAAGTGTAGGATATAGCATGATTTTCCAATTGGAATGGGCTGCATTAATAGTGTGCTTGAGAATAGTGGTCAAGGTTTTATTTACATCTTTGACTTGACCATTCGCTTCAGGGTAGAAAGAAGATGAATGTTCTTGTTTAAACCCTAGCATAGTGTTCAATTCAGTCATCATACTATTTTGGAAGTGACTGGCATGGTCAGTGACAATCTCTTTAGGAATATCGAACCGTGCGATAATTTGGTTGAAAACAAAAAAAGTTGTAGTTTCCCCATCAGCTTTATAGGTGGGCATTGCCTCTTCCCATTTTGTGAAGTAATCTACAGTGACAATGATATGTTTGTGGCCCCCAGCCAAGACTAGGTTGCATGTCACATAATCTATCCCCCACTTCGTGAAGGGGCCCACTGAGATGACGGGAAATAACGGAGTAGGATGCGACCGCATCTTTCTGGTGTAAAGTTGACGAGGATGATAGCGCTTCATGGCTTCCACACAATCTTTAAAGATCGTGGGCCAGAAATAACCGGCATGTAAGATATTCTGGGTCATTGCTAACCCAGATAAATGACCCCCACATGCTCCACTATGGGTGTCATTTAGGACAATCTTGGCCTCTTTGTGGGTAAGACATTGACGCAAAACATAATCTACCCCTCTACGATATAAAGTATCTCCTATAATGAGGTAGTTTTTTGCATGCAGACGTAATTTGCGTCGTTCTTGTAGTGAAAAGGTTGTAGGACACTTCAAAGTCTGGAGATAGATAGGTATATCTCCATACCAAGGGTCAGAGGTGGAAATCAAAAAGATGTGCTTATCTGGGAATGGGTCTTCTCCAATGGCTACATCTTCCTCAACTGAAAATTCTGAGATGAGCTCAGCAAAAACTAAGGATTTTTTGGATTTGGCGGATTAGAAATCTAAGTCAAATTACTGAAGAAAGACTATCCATTTGTTGAATTTTCCTCCAACTATCAGTCAGGACAAAACATATTGGAAAGGATTAAAATCTGCCACTACCATCGTGGTCCTTAGTAAGATGTAGTGATACAACCTCTAAACAGCATACATAGCTACTAATGCCAACTTCTCAACGTGGGAATACCTAAGTTCAGGGCCAGCTAAAGCACGACTAAGATAGTTGATGACATGCTCTTGGATCTTATCATCCTCCTGGACTAGTACTACCCCTATGGTCGACTCAGATGCATCTAGATACAATATAAAGTCATGAGAGTAGTCTGGCGGGCGCAGTAATGGTGTCGACAGCGAAACTTTATTTAATGGCTCGAACGCAAGTTGTGGAATTTCATCCCATACAAATAGGGTGTCCTACTTCAACAGGCGCATGAAACCTTTAGTGATCTTGGCATAATTTACGATAAAAGGTCGAAGGAAGTTGGACTTCACCCTGCAGGCTTTGAAGCTGCCTGATGGAACGAGGAGGAGGCAGGTTTACTATGGCCTCAACTTTTAAAGGATCCACCTGACTACCCTTGTTGAAAACAATGAATCCGAGCAGTCTCCCTGACACGACACAAAAAACGTACTTGTGGGGATTCAAGCGAATTTTGTAGTATCTGCATTGTTCAAAGATTAAACGCAAGTGATCTAGGTGATCGTTCCTCTTATGAGAATGTGATGGCAGATCATCATGGTAGGGTTCGACAATAGATTTAATTTCATGAAAAGAAAAATTCATTGCCCGCTAAAAGGTATCGCCTACATTTTTCAATCAAAAAGGCATTTTCTTGTACGCAAATGTACCCCAATGATAGATGAAAGCTGTTTTATGTTGGTCTTCCGGTTTAATTTGAATTTGATTAACCATCCTTAAACGAAAAGACTTCACTCCCCGCATAGGCATCAATAATTTGATCTATGAATGGTGTGGGGTAGTTATCCTTAGGACAGGCTTTCTTTAGATCACGAAATTCAGTACAAATGCGTATTGTCCCTTGCTTTTTGTCGACAGGAATGAGGTTGGATACCCATTCTGTCAAAGCTATCGGGTAAATGAAACCGGCTTTCAATAGTTTTTCAACTTCAGCCTTAACAGCTACTGCTTTACGCGGATTGACAATTCTAAGTTTTTTTCGAACGGGTTTGGCATCAGGATATGTTCAGATTTCATGCTTGACTATTGATGGATTTATGCCATGCATCTCCTCATATGACTAGGAAAACACGTCGTGGAATTCCCCAAACAAGGATGTATAGATCACAATCTCCTTCGGAGAGAATTTTGCACTGATGTGTACATTTTCCATAACGTTTGGGTTTGCAGATATGTTGATAGGAATAGTAGCGGAATTGTTTTCCATATTCCCCTTAGCAAATATTCCTTCCCTAGGTAAGGGATTAATAGGTGTATCAGCATCACCTGCCAGTCTCATATGGTACTCTTGGTTCTCAATCCTGCTTAACTCTGGAAGAAAATAGGATCGATGGTGAAGATCTTCACAGATCTTATCTCGTCCGCACATAGCTTCCAGAATGGCTTCATCAGAAGGAAAAACCATATCTAAGCAATCTCTAGTATGCAAAGAGTTCTTTTCCCAAGTAGGCAGATAGGCTTCTTCTGGCTCCTTTGAGATTGTGAGAGGGACCGGAATTGGATCAACAGCGGTATGAATGATATCTTGATAAGCTACTTCCACTACTGATAAGGGCACTTCAGGTTCGTGGCAGGAAGGAAGAACCCAAGGATCTGTTCTATCGACAACCGTTGCAATAGAATTCCCTACACTAGTAGAACCTAAATAATTAATCGGAGCTGGAAAACTGAAGGTGCCCATCAATGATGCATACATTCCAGACCCTAAGCTCTCTGAAGTGGGTTTAACCTGATCAACCAATGGCATGGTGGACTCGTTAGTTTCCATGTAGCCCTTTCGAGTAAAACTGAGTTGGTCTACAATAGCCAACTTCTCTTCATGCGGAAACACTACTACCCAAAGTACGACCGATGCAATAGCAGACATCGCATAAGTCTAACTTCTCCCCAGGAGCAAGTTATAATCCAAAGGTGCATCAATCACCTCCACCTCAACAGACACTGCCTTCCCTGCCAACTTTATTTCGAAAGCTGGTAGGATACCATGTGGATGAAATGACCTTCCGTCGAAAGCAGTAAATAGGGTGTTCGATGGAACTAGCTCTGGAGATGCAAGAGCTTTCTAGCAAGACAAGGACATGACACATATGGAAGTTCCCTCATTGACAACTTTCCTTCCAATGGTTTTTCTGCCATGGATGACATCTATCGATAAGGCCACATGATAAGGTGGTGAATTTTGACATCAGACAAATTAAACTTTGCCATGAGATTCGATGAATCCATACTACCTAAGGCTGCTAAGAGCGCATCTCGCTAGACAGGACAACTCTGTAACACCTCTAAAGCCAATATCGCACAAGGGGTCTGGGCTAAATATTCAACTACAGAGTAGTTGGTTGCAACCCTAGCATTGGGATTGTGCAAGGTTTTCTTGAAGACACCTTTCGGTGTCTTGGGCATAGGTTCAACAGGTTTTTCAATCGTGAGAGGGTTGGAAGTTTCACCTATAGACATACCCTTCTCCAAAGCCTCAGTCTCATAGTTCTTGTTCCTAGTTTGAAGTAAAGTCTGGGATCAAACCATGTTGATATGATTTGGCTCAGGAGCATTTGGGGAGCCCCTTGCTACATTTTAAGCTGAAGTAGAATTCTATCCTTGAGGAAAATGATCCTTCAGGACAACCGGTTGTTGGCCTTTTAGTAGCTTCTGAGCTTGGTCAATAAGGGGACATTGATGGGTCAAGATCTTCCTGGAACAACTTACATTGGAGTTTCATCTTCTTCTTTTCTTTTTTCTCCCCATCAGCATTGTTTGTGGGTTTTGGCTTGTTTTGGTTTTTCTCACCTTTCTTCCCCTTCTTTTTCCCACCAGGCTGCTGATTGCCCTTTTGAGAGGATTGTGCAAAAACATTTGCATTCTGGGGTGAGGGGGCAGCCTTTACTTCCTACACCATAGAATTTTTACGTACAACTCATGGAGTTGTTTAGCCAAAGACTCTACAGTGGGAGATTTCACAAAACAAACCACACCATCAGCATGGGGTCCTGGCTTAGGTTTCTCTACATTATGCGTTGGACCCCTGGCTTAGGTTTCTCTACATTATGCGTTGGCCTTCGTGCATCAGGGATGATTTCATATAAAATCCTAGACTGAGAATATATCAAATCTAGCTTCTGGGCCCTGAGGATAGCCTCTTCCTTATTGGTTACTCCCGAAGTAGATACATCCTTAGATATATACAACAATAAGAATTTAAGGAACCATTCTAGTAAAAAATTGAGAGGAATAATGGCCTTAATAAGTCTTTTCTGTCTTCTCCAATCTTGGATATGATCCGAAATATGAGTGGCCTTGTCCTGCCGAAAGGTAGACAACAAGTCTGTCCTAGCATCATACTGGACATGAAGTTGGAAGTGATTAAGGAATACATTAGCCAAGTCCCAAAAACTATCAAACGCAGTAGAGCGAATTTCAATGTACCATTTTGCTACGGTACTAGTCAGAGTTCTTTGGAACAATCTCAACTGAACTGTGTTGTCATTCAGTGAGTTGGAAGAGCACCACAAGTGGAAAGTGGTGATGTGAGCTCCTGGGTCATCACCAACTTTGCCTTCGAATTTTGGGATACCTAAGGGTAGCTTGGTAGGAACAGGTGGCTAGGAGGAGTTATGTCTCACCGGGTCATTCATTAGCTTCGACAAGTCTGGCAAGTTTAAAGTTGCCAGGAAAGGGAGCTTAGGTCTAATCAGAGCATGAAAAGTACCAGCTTGGGGATTAGAGGTACTTTCCCCCAGATTTCTAGATGTGAAGGCAAGGTTTCCCCCTGCTATCGTTTGCGAAGTAGTCGGGCCACTTTGGAAAGGATTCTACCCATAAGCCAGTGGATTGTTCACGTGTGGTGCAGTGTACAAGGTTCGAGCTGCCCCAGGTTAAATTGGGGTTTGGAACACAGGAGCATGTATCCCCCTGCTAAAAAGCGAGAAAGGAGAACTCGTGAAAAGAGCTAAAACCGGAGTTTGAAAAACTTGACCATAAGGAATAGGGTTTCCGGACTGCGCCCCTACATACCCGGGTGTTGGACCTACATATGGAGTGGATGGGGGAATGTGCCCCTCATTCCAAGGAAAACCCTGGACAAATGACGAGGATCCTATAGGACCACTTTGAGCAGTGTGTGCAAAGGAAGTAGAATCAAAAGGTACATTAGGAATCCTAGTGCCCACTCCACCAGAAGTTCCTACTAAATTTGTGGAAGCCGGTGGTGGAACCACTTGGCTAGCTGGAGTTAAAGGTGTAGTAGGTATACTTGTTCGAGGGGTACCAACCGGGGGAGGTGGCACCCCTTCAGCTGTAGTGGTTGAGGTGGATGTAGAATAAATTTCTCCTGTAGTAGACATTAGTCTGCCCAGAGGGACACTAATCACAGTCGAACTGAAAGGACGAACCTAGATGATCAATGGATTGTTTAGGTCAGTTAGAGGTGAATTAAAGTTCCTTGAAAAATCGTCAGCCTGCAAGTCTTCTATCTCTACTATAGTTAAATCAAATTGGTTTGTCCTAAGTTTTGGTTCACCCGAAACTTCACTAACTCCTATCGCTTCGAAAGAATCGTCCGTATCTAATCTCCACCTTTGAGGGGGAGGTGAAGGTTCCAATGTAATAAGTGGAGGAAGGTTTTTCAACCTTCGTGACCTTCTAAGAGGTTGGTCCTCCACGATTGGAAATTTGACTCTCCACACCCTAAGGTTGGCTAAACACAGACAAACCCTAGATCAATCACTACAAAATTTCCTAAAGTCTCAACAATCACAAGGGGTATAAGATATGCTTTCTTGAAGAAAGCTGAGAGATAGTTTCTTGGCATCTTGGAGAGGTTCTTAGGCACAAGCGGAGGAATCACCCACCTCCCTCCTACACTTTCAACAAGGGTTACCTTCTAAGCCCATCCAAGGTCAACCAAAAATAGCCTTCCGGTTTACCTATGTATAAACCCTAGATGTCAAAGAGACTAAAGGATACCTTAACTATATCAATAGTCTGGGGGGACAGTCGGAATCCTGGTTCGTACACATGGACAGGGCGGCAAAGCCCGAGAATCTGTTTAGGACAGAATCCCCAGATGTGCAAAATCCCTGGTCTACGTTTTGACAAGGAATTGGAGGGTTATCTCCTTAGTCCAAGCCTCCACCCAGCCTCGTGCTTAACTCCCGTTTGAGAGGAGCTTCCCATATACTACCAACATAAAAAATGATTTACCTAACGATTGGCTAACTACGTCTGAATTTAAACACTTTTGGAGAGTTTACACTTCCTATCCCAAAAGTCTATCCTAAGCTAGTAGGTGTATGACCCTATAAAACAAAACTTACTAATAAATTTTAAATTATATCGTTCATTTTAAGGGTTGTTCTTAGTCAGAGGGTAAGTGGCATGAATGACTATGATATTATATACTCGATAAGAAAAGTAAAAAAGGTGTATAAAATGAATTCCAAAACAAATTACAACTACTTAAATCAAGTTTCTTTTCTTTTTGTAAATATGAGCTAATGAGATTACAACTAAGTATCAGAAGACTAAGACTTGTTTTATAATTGTTGAAATTTTATTCGAAAATACTGAAAATAAAACTACTATATGCAATTAAATGCAAAAGTATCAAATGTTTTTTTTTCTTCACTTTTCAAATTCTTCAAAAATTACCATGCACCTAAATGCTAATTTTTTTGAGTATGTTTGAATAATCATACCATGAAGAAAGCAATATGAAGTATAACATACTTGCAAGAACCAATTTCAACCACTTAAGGAGGAGACTTGGTAAACACCTAACTTGGGAAGAATCAATGAATAAAATCCACTGAAATTACTAAAGGACAAGTGACAAACTGATACTACTTGAAATCAGTACAGAGTACAAGGCATCCAAAATCCTGATCACTGACTCAGATACATAACACTGAACCTATCACCCAAATAGGAGAACCTACTTCAAATTGCTGAGTGAAGGAAGACTCAAACAATAAATTCAAAGGCCTAATAAAAAGCACAAAGCATGGTGTACAGGACTTTTAAAATTACAGAAAGATTCCAGCAACAGAATACCTTCAAGAAGACAAAAATCCAAACAAGAAAGGGACAAGTAACCCTCCCTAAAAGTTTGTGCTGCTACAGGTTGTACGTGACTGTCTTATAGGGAAACTCGCGTACTGTACGCGAGTGTCTTATAGAGAAACCTGCGCATACAAGTTGCTATATGTGACTGTGTAGCATAACAACCCATGTACACAACAAACTTTTTTCATAAAAGAAAAAAAATAACAAAGAACTCTGGACACACTACTGCAAATCGAAGGCAAGATAGACATCCACACACAGAATCAGAGCAAAGACTGGGCAAGTATCTTCAGGACTAACCCACAGCAGGCTGGACTCCCCAGTGGGGTCACAAGTTCTTTTGTTTAAGATAAAACACCCTTGTAACCTAGGGTCTGGGGTTACCAACTTACTACTAACTTGCAGACAATCAGCTTTACCAAAGAATAGAAAGGGAATAGGAAGAAAGTATTGATTTACCCGATTACCGATAGTTGATCCAAGCTTGATCTTCTCCCGCTCCCCTTCTCTCTAAAGCTTCCAGGGATGCACCTCTTCACCTGCAAAGAGAAAATCCTTCAAGTAATATCTCATGCATATATATATTAGAGGTTAGATGAACAGTATATTAAACATATAAGCAAATATATTCATTAACCAAAATACATGAAATAGATTCAACACAAGATTGGAAGAAGAATTCTCTTTATTAACAATCGATGAATGAGATAAGAGTACAACCTAGCTTTTGAGACAAGGACTCCTCTGCAACCAAAGGACTTCGAGTTTTTCTGCTCCAAGATTCTGAATATATACCACCAGCATAACTTTTCTTTCCAAAATTGATTGATTAGCCCCCACCCCAAGGCCTCTATTTATACTTTGGGAAATAGAGTAGTTTCGAAGGTTCAGATGGTTGAGATAGTTGGGATAGTTATGGATTAGGGCCCAACTAATCTCATCTAATCTCGTTTTATTTTTTTTAAAGTCGAAACAAGGTGTACACGACTAATAATATAGGAAACCCGCGTACGCAAGTGTACATGAGTTGCAATGCAAATACTCATGTACGATATGCGAGTTGCAATATAGATAGTCGCATATGCAACTCAACACTTAGAATATATATATATATATATATATATATATATATATATATATATATGTATATATATATATATATATAAAGTTGGTTTGAGAGTAATGCATCCTAGGTCATGCCCATCTATAGTGTTTTGGCTAATTCAATCCTAATTTGTTCTTTTGTGTACCAACATGAAGAATGTCCACACTGGGACGGAGAAGTGCCATTTTGGCTGATAACAAAGAGGCAATGATCTTGTAGCAGCTTCTTAATTTCATCATGGAGTTGACTAAACTATCACTGGGTAGTCCCTGACAAATTTTCCTGGAAAATAAAACACTACATTAGAAGAAAATCAACTCGGAATGCTTCCTGGTTTGCAACATATGGTTCTGTTAATTGAATTCTGTGGCTGGTCATTGTCTAGGTGGCTCATGAAACCATAAATAGAGACTTGGTGTGACCCTTCTATACAACCCTCCATAGATGCTTGAGGAATTAATCCAAATTCCCATGCAAATACAAAGCACCCATGTAACAAAAACATGTTGAGGGGCATATCCCAGGACGATTTTCCTAGATTGAAGTGCTAAAATCTAAGGGAAACAAGTCATTTTCTATGGCACCCTCTTGCAAATCTCCTCTTTGAAAAGTGAAAAAAAAATTAGTTTGCCTTGCCTTAGTCCCTTTCTTTTCATGGCAACTTCCTCTTTCAATCCAATGGTCAATATTAGATTAGATGAGAGGTTCTCATTAATGCTCATTTAAATAATTAATAAATGACATTTAGTGCACCTCATTTCATTTAATAAAGTATGAGCACCCCCTTTTTAATTAATCGCTCACTTAACTTTTATTAAATATGAACTTAGGATAAACCATGACTTTTATCTTTTAATGAAGTCACTTTAAAATTATAAAGTACATCTCTCTTCATTAATTAAACATGACTAGGGATCACCAAAATAAAGTGTCCTTGTCCACCCCAAGGAAATACTAGGTGAACAAACACTTCCTAGGTAACATTTCAACACTCTCTCTTACCGAGGAAGGTGTCTTTCACCACTCCCAACTTGTCTATGAAATAAACATGCTTCCGTCTACCGAAAGTCTTCGTGAGAATGTTAGCTACCTGCTCATTTGTTGAAACATACTACAATTGCGCAACCCCTCTCTAAACATAATCTTTGATAAAGTGATATCTGATTTCTATATGCTTTGACCTGTCACGAAATTCCGGATTCTCAAAGAGATTGATGCAACTATGATTATTGCAATGTATTGTAACGTCCCCGACCCTTCGACCGGTGAAGAGGACGCTACTATACTCCAAATCCTCCATGGATCTAGCCCCATGAACATGAACATACATACATACATATACTGCTGAAGCATGATACTTGAAACATCAAACATATTACGGATCATAATCATTCATATACACAATGGAAGCAAACATATCAATCAACACTCATGCATATACAAATCAGCATTTACCATGTATAACATCGTTCAACAATGGTAATTATAATTGCAGATACAAGTTAGGCAAGGATACTTATCTTATGAAGAAATTGTTCCACAATCAACTACGTCGCTACAACATTCCACCCAACCATAGGACAACGTGCTCCTCAATCTCTTAGCAACACTGCCACCCCCGAGTTGGGCATGATTCCCTAAGGAATAAGGAACTAACAGGCTTACACGTAGCTAAGGATAACAACACCACTAGGGTACGCAGTTCAGCCAAGCCAACACAATTGGGTTTATCAGGCGAACAGCAGATTAGCCAAGCCAACAAGGTTGGGTTTATCAGGCCATCCAGGAGCTGGAAAAGGCTAATGCTAAGCTGGTGAGCTCACTGAAGAGCTACATATGCCAACACTAGATCCAGCCTGGCTTCTTGAATACCCACACACACCCAACACAAGGAAGTCAGTCCCTTCTCTGCAACACGGTCCTTGAGACCCTGATCTTCCATCTAGTGCTATTCAGGGGTTGTGGAGAAGAAAGCCAGCTAAGTAGCTCTATCTATGTGGTTCTCAACCACCAGGTTTATCAAGAATCTCAGGCCCTCATTCCCACTGCAAGGCAATCCATGGACAAAACCGCTGCATGCAAGCAGCCAAGCAACTAGACAAGCTTTGCAGGGAAAACATAGCCAGTCATTGATGGACAACTAGTAGTCCGCAACACTATGAACCCTCAGCACCGATGCTTAATACAATCGCCGTAGTAACTGCACAGACTTGAAAATGGGAAGACAACAAAACTCCCAAACGCTAAGGGATGGAAAAAGACACAGCTAAACAAAATGTGGAAGAAAATTACGGTCACGACCCAACAATAGAGTATCAGTCTTCAGCTCATGATTCAACGATGGAAATGACAGAAAATTATGCACCTTGGTAATCGTGGAAAAAGACACAGAATCTGTGTGAACAGAGGAAAGAAAACGATCCGCAAGCCTTGAAATTCGTGAGGCAGAACTAGCATACTTGCAAGCCAACAATCGGTGGAAAATACGCACTCTCTGTGTGAACAGGAAGAAACTCTACCTGAACAGGAGGGGAAGAATCTCTCTGAAATGAAAGGCGGTGTAAGAGGAATGGTGAATCCCCATCAATGGAATCGTTCATCCTTTTAACTCATCCCACGGGAAGGTGGAGAATGAACATAATCTCGATCCTTCTCCCTAGTGGGTAGACCATCCGCCACAACAAAGGCACGTCGTGGAGAGCGAGGGCAAGCATGGGCATAGTGGTGGCTTTTCCTGACAGCCAGTCACCACTCCCATTAACAACAAAAAATTAAGGTGGTTTAAGGAGACAAAGAGAGTGGTGACACATGGCTTTCCCCCATGACTTGAATGTTCAACATTCCCCTTCCTTACCCCTTTGGAATCATGCCCCTTCTCAATTTAGTTGCCACGAACATAGCTAGTTGGTTTATTTGATTAAAATGCGTGTTTACATGATGCTACCATTAAATATATTCCGCATGTCCCGATATACCATCGGTGACCATTCCCAAAACAGAAACACAACATAACCAAATCGATGGTGGGGCCTTGGCCTTTAGATCCGCACCAAGATTATTTACAATATGTGTATCATGTATTTTTAATGCAAGCAGGGTTAAAATCAAGGTATTACATGTATAATCATAGGTCTCGACTTATGACCAAACAAGTATACCATCAATTTGCAAAGCCACAATGCCTCACAACTAGCCTGACTAGATGCCATGTACTCAACCTCAACAGAACTCAATGCTACAGAATTTTTATTTCGACTGAACAACGACACAATTTCCGAGCCGAAGTTGAGCAACAACCAGAAGTGCTCTTCCGGTGTTATACAGTACCTGCCCAATCTGAATCCGTAAAGCTAACCAATTCCACTCCATTAGATATCTTGTAGTCCAAACTAGAATAACCTATACCAGAAAGTTATCTCAAGATGTGTTTTGCGGCACTCCAATGCACTCTCCTGGGCTCCACCATAAATTGATTGAGAGTGTTTACCGCAAAACTAAAATATGGTCTGATGTTAGCCAGATACATCAACGAGCCAATAAGTTGATGATATAAAGTATATGATCTACCAACTCTCCCTCAGAAGCATGAAGTTTCGTCCAATTGGTGATCATGGGTGTAGACATAGGCCTGCAATCATCCATTCGAAATCTCTTTAGAACATCTGCAACATATTTTCCTTGCCCTAGGAATACATGTCCATCCTCCTGCCAAATATCCATCCCCAAATAATAGTGCATCAACCCAAGATCAGTCATCTCAAAATTTGAAGCAAGATCATTTTTACATGCTTCAATTAGGTGCTCTCCTCCAGTAATGAACAATTCCTCAACATAGAGTAGAAGAATGAGCGGAACACCACCAACCACAATGTAGTAAAGGTTGAGATCCCCCTCACTCTTCCAAAACCCAATCGAAAGCAAATATGAATCAATCCTAAAACACCAAGCCCAAGGGGCTTACTTCAGACCATGCAAGGCCTTTTTCATCCTGTGCACATGAGAACCTCTCATAAATATCAAAGTCCTATGGCTGCACCAAATACACCTCCTCCTGTAGAAGACCGTTGAGAAAAGCGGTCTTCACATCCATCTGATGGATATTCCAACCCATCTCCACCATGACAGAGATCACTACTATAATCGAATAAAATTTTCCCACTGGCGTGAATGTCTCATCATAATCAACTCCCTCTATCTGTGAGAATCCACGTGCAACAAATCAAGCTTTGTACTTCTCGATGCTTCCATCTACAGCATGCTTGATCTTGTAGAGCCACTTGGAAGTCAGAAATGACTTCCTCTCTGGTCTCGGAACAACTGCCCACACCCCATTCTTCATGATGGAATTGTAGTTTTCCATCATGGCATCTCTCCAAACTTGGTGTATGGAAGCCTTCACGTAAGTAGTAGGTACGGTATCATGCAAGCTAGTCACTTGTGCCATATAGATGGAAAATCTCTTAGGTGCCTTGCTCTCTTTGACCTCCCTCTTGGGTGGCCCAACAGACTCCTTTGCTTCCTTCACAAGCTCCCTAAGCCAACTTTGATTTCTCTTCTTGGAAGAAGCATCCTATCATAGACCCTCCTCTACATCCTCATTAGAGAAATGTCTCCCTGAAGAGGTACCAATGGTTTGAGATCCTGTCCTTGGTGAACCTGAACCTGTATCATGAATATTCAAATCACCTGAAATGTAAAACCTGTGAACCTATGATTCGTGAAATTGTCTCTGTACTAGAAGTCCCTGAAATTGATGAACCTGTAACCTGTGACCTAGTCACTCTTGAAACCGGTGACCCTGTGCACTGACTCGCTGAACTATGTGATGCTATCACCTGTGGAGTACTCTGCTCCTCCTCTTGACATAGGCCTGCAATCATCCATCCAAAATCTCTTCAGAACGTTTGCAACATATTTTCCTTGCCCTAGGAATACATGTCCATACTCTAGCCAAATCTCCATCCCCAAATAATAGTGCATCAACCAAAGGTTCGTCATCTCAAACTCTGAAGAAATATCATTTTTTAATGCTTCAATTAGGTGCTCTCCTCCAGTAATGAACAAATTATCAACATACATTAGAAGAATGAGTGGAACACCACCAACCACAATGTAGTAAAGGTTGGGATCCCCCTCACTCTTCCAAAACCCAATTGAAAGCAAATATGAATCAATCCTCGAATACCAAGCCCGAGGGGCTTGCTTCAGATCATATAAGGCCTTTTTCATCCTGCACACATGAGAATCTCTTATAAATCTCAAAGCCTCGTGGCTGCTCCAAATACACCTCCTCCTGTAGAAGACCGTTGAGAAAAGCAGTCTTAGCATCCATCTGATGGATCTTCCAAGCCATCTCTTCCACGACAGATATCACTGCTCTGATCGAAGATAATCTTCCCATTGGTGCAAAGGTGACATCATAATAAACTCCCTCTATCTGTGAGAACCCACGCGCAACAAATCAAGCTTTGTACTTCTCGATGATGCCATCCGCAACATGCGTGATCTTATAGAGCCACTTGGAAGTCACAACTGGCTTCCCTTATGGTCTCCGAACCACTTCCCACACCCTATTCTTCACGATGGAATTGTACTTTTCCATCAACCCAAGGTTCGTCATCTTAAACTCTGAATAAATATCATTTTTATATGCTTCAATTAGGTGCTCTCCTCCAGTAATGAACAAATCATCAACATACAATAGAAGAATAAGTGGAACACCACCAACCACAATGTAGTAAAGGTTGGGATCCTCCTCACTCTTCCAAAACCCAATCGAAAGCAAATATGAATCAATCCTTGAATACCAAGCCCGAGGGGCTTCCTTCAGATCATACAAGGCCTTTTTCATCTTGCACACATGAGAATCTCTCATAAATCTCAAAGCCCCATGGCTGCTCCAAATACACCTCCTCCTGTAGAAGACTTTTGAGAAAAGCGGTCTTAGCATCCATCTGATGGATCTTCCAAGCCATCTCTTGCACGACAGATATCACTGCTCTGATCGAAGATAATCTTCCAATTAGCGCAAAGGTGTCATCATAATCAACTCCCTCTATCTGTGAGAACCCACACACAACAAATCAAGGTTTGTACTTCTCAATGATGCCATCCGCAACATGCTTGATCTTATAGAGCCACTTGGAAGTCACAACTGAATTCCCCTATGGTCTTCGAAACACTTCCCACACCCCATTCTTCATGATGGAATTGTACTTTTCCATCATGGCATCTCTCCAAACATGGTGTACGAAAGCCTCCTCATAAGTAGTAGGTACGGTATCACGCAAGCTAGTCACCTATGCCATATAGCTGGAAAATATCTCAGGTGCCTTGCTCTCTCTAACCTTCCTCTTGGGTGGCCCGACAGAGTCCTCTGCTTCCTTCACAAGATCCCTAAGACAACTTTGATTTCTCTTTTTGGAAGAAGCATCCTATCGTAGACCCTCCTCTACATCCTCATCAGAGAAATTTCTCCTTGAAGAACTACCAATGGTTTGAGATCATGTCCTTGGTGAACCTAAATCTGTATCATGAATATCTAAATCACCTGAAATGTAAAACTTGTGAACCTATGATCCATGAACTTGTCTCTGTACCAGAAGTCCCTGAAACTAATGAACCTGTAACCTCTGACCCAGTCACTCCTGAAACCGATGACCCTGTGCCTTGACTCGCTGAAATCTATGATGCTATCACCTATGGAGTACTGCTGCTCCTCTATCTCTGAATATCGAGATCTTTTGAAAGCTCGCTCCTCCTCAAATCTCACCTCCCTCCTCACCACAACTTTCCTTTGTGTAGGAAGGTAAAAGCAAAAATCCTTAGAAGTCTCGTGATATCCAACAAAAATACCCTTCTATCCAGTAGCTTCCAACTTTGTCCTCTTCTCAGAAGAGACATGTGAGTATGTAAGGTATCCAAATATATGAAAGTGACCTATCTTAGGAAATTTCTTGGTAAACATATCCTTAGGATTTTTGCACCCCAAGGCATGGTGTGGACCCCTGTTCAGTACACAAACAACAATACTACATGCCTCTGCCCATATAAAGAAAAGAAGACTCTGATCATGCAACATGGTTGTAGCTACACTCACTATCGAACTGTTCTTCCTTTCAACCACTCCATTCTGTTGTGGAGTGTAAGGAATTGTCAACTACCTCTTGATCCCCTCCTGTCTACGGAACTCATCAAATTCATGGGAACTATAATCACCCCCATTGTCTGATCAAAGTACCTTGATCTTCTTTCTTGTCTGGTTCTCCACAAGAGCTTTGAACTCTTGGAACCAAAGCAAGAATTCCTTTGATCTCTTTCTTCTAAGGAAATAGATCCAAGTCTTCCTAGAAAAGTAATCGATGAATGTAACATAATACTCATAACTTGTCAAAGAGGCAGATGGCATGGGACCAAACAAATATGAATGTATCAACTCAACCACTCCCTCTGATTTGCTATCACTACTTGGAAAAGCAGTCTTGGTGTACTTTCCCAAAGCACACCCTCTGCATACACCACTCGACTCTATGCTGAAATATGGCATACTTGTAGTCATGTCTCTCAGGATCCTCAAAGATGGATGATGAAGGTGGGCCATCCTTCTATGCCATAACTCACATAACTCACTACTGCTCTGAGTGTGTGACAGTGCATGATGTGGCTAGAAGAGAAGCTTGTACATTTTCCTGCATCTGAATCCAATCATATATGAAGCAGATGGACTTGCTGCTACGGGAAAGATGTGAGCTTTCCCATCTAGGACATATACTCCAAAGCCTTTGTTCTCAATCATGGAATTTGATACAAGGTTCTTCTTTAGCCCAGGGACATACAATACATCCCTCATAAACAAGGATGCATGGACTCCTTGTCAAAGCAAACTGTCCCACGCCCAACTACTCTCACCATAGTATCATCGCCCAATACAACCTCCAACTCCAAATCTATCTTTGACCTCTCGATGAACATGCCTCGATCACTTGTCATGTGAATCGAAGCTCCACTATCAATGTACCAAGTGGAGGAAGTAGTGGAAGCACTCAATGAATGCCCAACAACCATGGAATGATCCATTTGACCCTCAATGTCCTTGATGGGGATGGATGATGCCCTCTCTACACTAACACCAACAAATAGAGAAAAATATCTATCGAATCTAGAAGCGTACTCATCAATCTATGCTAAAGCTGTTGTCTTTTGTTTCTTCTTCTTCTTGTTTGGGCACTGCCCAACATAGTGTCCAAACTTTTGGCAAGAAAAGCATTTCACTTTGCTCATGTCTTTCTTCTCTCCATCCTACTACTTAGTTCCATCCTTGGAACCCTTCTTGAACTTCTTCTTTTTCTTACCCTTTGCTGCCAATGCCACATTATCATCATCATCTACAGTGATGTGACAAACTTCTCTATAAGTATTCCCTACGTGTCTCCTTCTGTATGAGATCATCCCAAAGTCGATTCCATATTGGCATGTTCTCTCGACCAATGATGGTTTGTACAAACATACTCCACTACTGAGTCACACCATTTAAGGCTGCACGCACCATCTCAATGGTCTCTACAACATCTCCCATAGCTGCAAGTTCATCTCTTACCTGTGTAATCTTGGTAAGATAAGAAGCCATGCCTTCCCCTTTGCTTATTTGCACATTCTTCAATTTCTCTATTAACACCATCTTCATGTTTTCATTTGAACTTTGGTAAATATCTGTCAAAGAAGTCCACATCTGAAAAGCATGTGTTTTGGCTGATATGTGAGGGATTACATGATCCTTCACGACATCAAGTATAACCCTTTTTTCCTTCACATCTCTCTTCATCAAAGCATCCTTATCAACTGTATCGGCAGGAACTATTACAGGATTTTCTATTGTACTGTTTACAATGCCCCATAACTCATTTTCTTCAAGTATCAACATGATTGTATCCTTCCATGGGCTAAAATTAGTAGCCCCATCCAATCTGTCTTCAACTCTAAGCGCAAACACCATGGCTACAACCTATAATTCTCAAGCAATCTGTTCAAGAAATTTTTCCACAAACCCCTGTTCTTCTGAGTGTTTAAATTATGAATATTAACTGTGTTCTGATACTATGAAAGTTTTTGAGAATCCCAACCCTGATTTCAAGCTTGATAGCTTCTCTGCATAGTTGAATGCCCAAACCTTTGTATGCACAAATTTTCACAAAAAATTAGTAAACTGAAACACATGGAATTCTTTTTCAAAATTAAATAACTCAGAAATTTTCTGTTTTAGTTAAAAATTTCAAACTCTAGAAATTTATAACAGCCATGCACACATAAAAATAACACAGATATTTTTGACCAATCGTCCAGGATAAAACCCGTCAAGGGAAAACCTATTTCCGAGAGAGAGAATTTTATTTCTTCACGATAAAATACAGAAATAAACCAACAATACTTATCATTTTTCCTTCTCAAGAACTGAACCTTCACTGTTGTACGGACCCTCGAAAACCGTGTTGTATGGCTCACATGTGTGGGTGAAAAAAAACTCAATTTCTGTGCAATCTGTTTCCTCAAAATTCGTGCTAAATTATGTGTATAGACATAATTTTATCTCTGTACCTATCCTCAAAAATCATGCCCAATCCGTATTGCTATATGGCTTCTCGAAATCTGTGCAAACTTTTGTTGTACAGATTTCTCCTCGAAATTTGTGCTGTACATGCTATACGAAAATCTCCTCGAAAACCGTGTTGTACCATGATGTAGGAAATCACTCCTAGAAATTCGTGCCCAATCTATCCTCGAAAGCTGTGCCATAATTTATCTTCTCTCTCCTGCTGGTTTAAATTCTCTTCAAACCCTCTTTTCTCTTCTTCTTCTTCTGTCCAGATCTCCTCTTTGGAAATTGAAAAAAAAATAGTTTGCCTTTCCCTAGTGCCTTTTTGTTCATGGAAACTTCCTCTTTCAATCTAAAGGTCAAGATTAGATTAGATGAGAGGTTCTCATTAATTCTCATTTAAATAATTAATAAATGACATTTAGTGCACCTCATGTCATTTAATAAAGTATGAGCACCCCCTTTTTAATTAATGACTCACTTAACTTTTATTAAATGTGAACTTAGGATAAACCATGACTTTTATTTTTTAATGAAGTCACTTTTGAAATTATAAACTACATCTCACTTCATTAATTAAACATGACTAGGGGTCACCAAAATAAAGTGTCCTTGTCCAAAATAAAGTGTCCTTGTCCACCCCAAGGCAATACTAGGTGAACAAACACTTCCTAGGTAACATTTCAACACTCCTTTTTTGTTGCTGGCTTTGAGACCATGGCTAGGGGATTTAATATTATATTTAAAAGAAAAGTGGATCCAACCACTTTGGGAAAAGGTTGTTAAGGAGGTTATTTTATAAGAGCAAAAGGGGCCTATGTCTCCTTAACATTGTATTTATGGTATTGACCATCACTTCTTTAGATAGAGTTTGTTAGAAAGTAGTAGGGTTTTGAGTATTTTTACCCAACCCTAGCTTGGATTTATGGATTCATGAGCATTTTATTATAAGAGTGAGATAAGGCTATGACCTATATAAAGGCTGACCTTCTCGTTCATTTGGCTTGGTTGGATTTTGAGAGCTCTCTTTTTGTTGTATCCTAATTGACATATCTTTATGGAGTATTTTCAAGTTTAAAGGGTTTCTTCTCTTGGGTTCTCTTGATGGCGGAATATTGAGGTAAAATGTTTCTTTTTCTATTGTGAGATCATTGATCTGGTTCACTAAGAAAGTAAATTTTGCTTAGGTGGATTAAATGGTGAATTATTTCCTTGTTTATTTTGTATTTTAGTTTTGTGATTTGGGTATTTTTTGGAGCGGTTACGAATCAAGATTGTATAGGCTAGGGTACAAGCTAGGGTTATAGATTGAAGGAGTGTGCTAAGGCCACCCTTTTTTAGTAAATTTTGCATGAAGCTTCAAGAGTTTTGGTGTAGGAAATTGTCTTGCTTTGTAAATTTTCCAGTCAAACACATTCAAACAAGTTCCAATGGGGGATCATCTTGAGACTCCATATGCCCTAGGGATTGGCACTAGTCTTGATAATCTTCCCATCACCTAATACACAAAGAAGATGTCAAGTTTTTTTAAGGCTAACTCTTCAAATCACCTTATGGCTCATTTCCATAGCTTTCCATCCATAACCCTAGGGATGCCCCCTCAAGTTGAAGAAGAGCCAATCAAGAGTGTAGAGAGTTGTCTATCGAGGTGGCTGTGGGAAGCACCTCTAGGTTGTATATGAGATAGCCATGTTCTTTTGGGATTTAACTATACTTTCTAGTTCATGTTGTAGCAACCTTGAAAGGGCTGACTGATGTTGAAAGGACCTAGTGTTTCTCGATGAAAATGGGAATGTTGGTTTAGATGACTAAAGATGTGATAAGATCTTCCTTCTCTTCCTTTATATCTCAGAACAATGGGGCTTTACTCTTTAGTTTAAGTAGGTTTTTTTATAATGAAAGTGTTGGGGCCATGTCGTTTCTTATGTAAACACATCGCCTAGAAAATTAATGTTTGACTTTACGAAGCCTTTCTTTAACAACATGCTTAGTATGCTTAGTGTGCCTATATGGGAGACTTCTTCCATTACTTACCTTATGATTTTTTGGTTTTGGGACATTTTCATTCCTTTTTTTTGTATTTGGATGACCAATGAAGAATAAGGTCCTTGCCTTCCTCTAATCATATATTCCTAAGGCCTTCATATTCTCAAAACAATAGATCCTTGATGTCTGAATTTCCTTCGATTGATAAGGGAGAGATGGATAGAGTCCTTGTATGGGCCTTAGAATGTCTTGACACTATGTATTCCTCTATTAACACGTCCTTTCAGTTATTCTCCCACCTCACAGTAATGGTATTGATGAGATAATCCCTACCCTAGTTTATATATGGTATTGATGAGTTGATCCCTACCCTAGTCTAGAGATCTAGGTTACCATGCTATTCTTTGTAAATATCCTATGCGGGCTTGAGGTGTGACATTTCTTCCAAAATTTTAGGGCTTGAATCATTCGTAACATCTAAATCTCTTACAACTAAGTACTCTTAGATTTTAGTGGGAATCTCATGGTGCTTGAGTTCCCATAAATACCATGTCTCTGTTGTGATGGTTGATGATTTACGTTTTAACTTAACACACTCAAAATGATTAATGTTAATTGTTGATGGTTAAGGTATTTTCACTATGGTTCCAATAATAGCAATACAGTCTTGTGTATTCTATTGAATAAACTAGTTTTTGGTGCAGGTGGGATCAACCACAGCCAACCCTACCAGCACCTCTAGGATCTGGTGGTTCCTACACTTAGCAAGATTACCAAATTTATCCCTCAACCAAATTATGCTCTAAAATTACCTCCCTGCAATTCGGTTTCCGCAACAGGGTGTTCTGCAACTCTGTTTCCACAACAGTCTTTCCGTAAGTGGGTTGCGGGATGTGGGATTCCCGACAACTTTCCAAAGTTGATCCCTCGTAAATTTCCATTAGCAATAGGATTTCTGCATGCGGGATGCGGGATACAGGATACCAACATTCCAAAGTTTCTCCCGCACAACTTTCCTTCCGTAAGTTTTCTTCTGCAATTCTTTTAAGCCATCAGATCTTTGCGTCCTTTTCGACGACCGTCGATCTACTCTTTGATGCGGATCTCACAGAGCTTTGTAGATCCATTATTGCCCTCACAATTTCCATTGCGGATCTCTCCTGGATTGTCCGATATTCATCTACGGACTCAATCCCCACCGTTCATTCTCTGCAAAAAACTTGTAAAGGCAGAAAATCTGCGTGCTGTGCCAATTGATCATATGATCGATCTATCCAGCCTGCAATATATAATATTCATTAGCCTAACAATTCTATGCATGCATTTACAACCTATTTCAACCATTCAAGCAACAATTTAACACTTGAATCAATAATTGCATAGAAATACACAAATGTTTAGAAAACCACTGAAGTCGGCTCTCCACGGATTCACAGTTCAAACAGTGAATGCATCGAGGCTAATAACATTGCAAACACATAGCTACTCTTCCTATTAAACAAAACACAAAAACACAAAGTTTGGCTCTCTTCTTCAGTATATTCAAAACGCAGGTCTATCCGTCTCTCTGCAAATTTGGAATTCTAATATTGAAGAGCAGAACCCCCTCTCCTTCTCTAATCTGCCTATTTAATATAAATTTTAACCTCCTACACTGAGTGGTCCTGCAACTAAAAACAAAAAACTATAGAGCATGATGAAAACGTCCCTGTAAGAAAAAAACAAACTGCGGCTTGATCTCCTCGCAGGGAGTCATGATACGAAATCACTCTTATCGGCGCTAACAAACTATGAATCATCACTCACCTAGTCACTCACCTAAATGACTCACCATCATCTAGAATCACATATTTTACATAGATTTATTTACAAAGTGATAGTTCGAATACTATCAATTCATAATTCAAGACTCCTAGGCCTGATCAGACTTTGAACTTGGATTTGGATGGAGAGCAGGATGCTCCTGCATCAGTTTTGTATATGTGGTATCTGTTTATGGTTTATGTTTTGTCATCCCAAGCTCCTTTATAGTCATTTTATGAATATTTTGATAGTTGATAGGCTTGTATCTATATTTTCACTTTTTTTTTTACATATGTTATGTTATTACATTTCTTGCTTTGTTAGATACTATGCTATAATTTGCTAATGTAGTGGACATTGTTTTTCAATTTTCTATTTATTGGTTGTAGATCTAATCAGCAGGGTTGTGTGGCTATTCTTTTGGATTGTTTAACCCTTGATTTGAACTCACTTGATTTGTTGGGGTTGTGTATGTATAGAATATTATATGTTAGAAAATTGGCATAGTTCAGAGCCAAGATTTTTGGGGCATTCACCTTAAAATCACAAAGGCCTTTTGTAGAGAAGAGAGCATACCATCGAACAACCATTGAGCAACATAAGCCATTTAATCTAAAAGATTAAACTTCGATAAAAGTTTTTTGGGGAAAGTTAGAGGATAGGGAAAGTGTTTTTAGTTTTTACTGCACATTGTATCCATTGTTTTTGTTGCATTATTGTAGGCAAAAAAGGTCGAATTTGGTTAAGTATGATTCATTGATAAAAAGCGGTAGTTCATTGATCAAAGGACCATGGAATGAAATGCTCAGTGAAAATTTCCTTCTCTCTTGTTTGCAATAAACAAGCAGATGAAGTTATCATATTGCATTGAGCAAAGGGATTATTTTAATGATTGAGAAAAGGATCAATAGTGGAAAGGGGAAAAATTTGTTTAATCAAGGAAACATTGAGCAAAGGGAAGAGTAACAATGCTTAGTGTACTGTTGCATGAGGAGAGCACCCAAACTAGTGCTTGGTGAATGTTCTAGTGGGATAACCTTTTAAACATTGAGCAAATATAAGGTCACATCTAACAAAACATAGGATCAAATTGATGGGATAAAGTGTCCACTCGGCTGTAGTATGAGAGAATCAATAAAAAAATGTAGAAGACTTTCTTTGTTGGTTAGCCTTTTGTCGGTAAAAGGAGGCGTTTGCTTGACAAAGGAGTTAGTTGCTCATCTTTTCAAGCACTACACAAAGCCCAGGTCAAGTTAGTTTCTCATTTAGTTTAAGCCCTAATCAACTCTCAAACAGATGGTGGACCCACTTAAAACCTTTCCAATTTATGTCCAACCCCCAAGGGTCAATCTAGCCCTAATTCCTTGCTTTTTTTAGGCTTTCAAAGCTTGTTGATTTGATTGATGTACCTATTGAACTTGCAATCCGAGATCTAAAAGATTCTCTAGATAACACAAAACATGATAAAATTCTCAATCCAAGGAAAGAGTCACCCTTTAGGATTCACTTGGAAACCTACTAGGGTTCACTTTTCCAGCGGAGCACAATTCCAAAGTTCATGATACTTTTTGAGGTATGAATTTTCTATATTTTTCTAGTTTTCAAAAAATTATAATTGTTTGTCTTTCTTGAACTATACACAACTAAATTTTTTTAAAATTGAAGAAGTGAAGGGGTTAGACCTTAGTACTCAACCCTAGGGAAATAAGAGATCAAGGTTAATGTCCCTTTTAAATTTGGCTATTTAAGATTGTTGGAGACATTTACCACCATACACACTCATTTTGGTCAATTTGGCCTAGTTAAACCACTATCCTAAGTATTATTGACTTAATTGACATCATAGGAGCACTAGATGACATCAACTAGATCACACCCATGCCTACCTTCAGTCAAGGAGGCTAACTTATCCTTCTCCTACATTCGGGGAGGCTAACTGGAGCACTCCGAGGGTGATTTGAGTGTCATTAATGCCCCATATTGCTAACTGATGGTTACAATCAGCTAAATAGAGCAATGAAGGTGCCTTCCTTCATTAAATTGACTATTTATTGATTATTTAATGAACTAGAGTCAATAGGGCCACCTCCAACCACTTTTGATGTTCAGTTACACTTCAGTTAACCTCATCGGGGTTCATTGGAGTCATTGAAGTGCTACCACTTGTTGGTTGGCTTGCAGTGACATGTGTCTGACCTACTTTTAGTTAGACTCGGTCATTTATTGCACTCCGACTTCATTTAGGGCTTAGTTGATTCAATTAGGGTTTTGATCAGTGGTTAACTTGAGTGTTGATTGTGGATTACATTCAATTAAGCTAGACTCACTCATTCAATTTGAATGAACTCCTTGGGAATTTGAATTGCTTTGTCATCCATGCTTGCAGCATGATCATTGTATTGTATTACTCATTCTTTGTGTGAATATATAGAGTAGCTACTCATTTTGTAGCACAATTACACCATTTTCATGTCTTATTGTTATTAATCGTTTATGAGACTGTGCTTGAGTCCTTCATTAAGTCCCTAACAAGTGAACATGATAAGCTTGTCCATATGGGGATCATCAGATCCTCCCATGATCAAGCCCTCCATGTCTTGGGGCCCAAAGATCTTAAGGGTAAAGGAAAGCAGTAGAAGAACTCAAAAACTAAATTCGAAACTCCTAAGCCTAAAGTTGAAAATTAGCATCATGATGAGTCTTCCAGCTCAAAGAAGAACCAAGGAAAAGGGCATCATGGAAAGGAAAAAGTCAAGTGTTCATACTGAGGGAAGGGCTTCCACCCTAAACATGCCTGCATGAAGAAGAATCTTGATGAAGCTACCTCTCTCCTTGAGAGAAATCACATCAATCTTCTGGAAAGCTTTCGGAGGAGAGATTAGCAAGATTGGGAACCACAGCATGAAAGAGGTCATGCCCTCATGGCAACCACTTCAAAGTCCAAAGCACTCTTGATTGATTCTGGATCTTCGAACCACATGATGGTTGAAAGAGACTCCTTCTCATTCTTGGAGACTGGCAAATTCATCCCCATCCACATGGGAGATGACTCCACCATCATTTTAGAAGGACAAGGTACAATTGATCTTGAGAATGGCTATTTTTCAAGTGTTTTGTATGTACCATCTCTGGCATCAAATCTCATTAGTGTCTATCAGATGACACACACAGGAGTGCCTAAGAGAGTATATTTTATCCCAAATGATGTTGAGATAACGGAACTTGCATCCGAGAAACTTGCCAAAGGCCTTGCAAACCATCATGCAAAAGCCTATGAGTTTTCCCACTTTGTGGCGGATGCAAAGCCCATCGCACTGCTAACTCATGGAAATGAAGTTAGTAGGCTGTGGCATGAGAGGTTTGGCCATCTAAATTTCAAATACTTGCAGCAATTACAGAAAAAATCCATGATTGAAGGCATCCCAGTCATCAAGGAAACCACTGAAATTTGCAAGGGTTGTGTGGTTGGAAAACACCCTAAGCACAAGTTCGATCGGGGGAAGGCAAACCGAGCTACATGCATCTTGGGGCTGATACATTCTGATATCAGTGGTCCAATGCCTATCACATCCATGACTGGATCAAGGTATCTTCTAACTTTTATTGATGATTTTTCAAGGTACACATGGGTCTTCTTTCTCAAAAAGAAGTCTGAAGTATGTGAAAAATTCACTGAACTGAAGGCCTTGATTGAGAATGCCTCTAGGCTTAAGATCAAGATCTTGATATCTGAAAATGACAGGAAGTATGTCAGTAATGAGTTGCGGCACATATGCTCCCAAAGTGGTATTTAGGTCCAATATTCAATTCCCTACACTCCCCAACGGAATGGTGTAGCGGAAAGGAAGAATCGGTCTCTCAAGGAGATGACCACCTGTATGTTGGAATCAAAGAAGTTGGATGAAAATTTGTGGGCTGAAGCCATGCATGCTACAGTATACATTCAGAATAGAGTTCCACACTCATCCATGAAAGGTAAGACCCCTTTCTAAGCATACTTCGGACACAAGCTGAATGTGTCGAACCTGCGGGTGTTTGGGTACACTGCATGGGCCCGGATTCTACTTGATAAAAGAAGGGATTTGCAACCCCAAAGCATTGAATGTCTGTTTATTGGGTGTCCTGATGAATAAAAAGGTTTCAAGTTACTGGATATCAAAACAAAACAGATCATCATCGAAAGGAGTGTCAAGTTCGATGAGCCCCTTCAGGTGGTGGAATTAGTGAAGGAGAAAACTGATGAATTTCCTTTCTATTCTACTGAATATTTGGATAATGAAATTGGGGGTGATGACCCTGATTTGGATCCTCTGATTTCTGATATCAGTGTGCAGAAAACATTAGATGCTGAATCAGAACCTGAAGTAAAAAATCATCTTCCCACATGGGCTCGACAGACACTCTCCTTCGCAGGAGATAACATTGGAAATCTGGATGATCCAAGGAGAACCCGGTCTGATTTCCAAAGAGAAGGTATTGCGCTCTATTGTCCTAATAATTTGCTGTCCAATACTTGTTATTTGATGATTAGTTCAGACCCAAAATCCTACTACTATGCTCGAAAGGATCTGAGATGGCAAATTGCCATGGATGAAGAGATGAATTCTCTTCAGAAAAACACTACTTGGGAGCTAGTTTCTCTTCCTCGGGGAAGGAAGTTGGTTCAATGAAAGTAGGTGTTTCGGACCATGGTTGCTGCTGATGGAAGCAAATGCAAATATAAGGCAAGTATGGTGGCAAAAGGTTTCTCTCAGGTCCAAGGTGTGGACTACCATGAGACTTTTGCACTGGTTGCAAAAATGGACTGCATCTGCCTAGTTTTGGCAATTTCAGCATCTAAGCACTGGGAAGTGCATCATATGGATGTTAAGTTGGCCTTTATACATGGAGATATTCATGAGGAGATATACATGAAGCAGCCCGAGGCATACATCTCTGATCCATCTTTGGTTTGCAAGCTAAAGAAGTCACTATACAGGTTAATACAGGCCCCAAGAGAGTGGTATTCCAAGATGGATGCCTTCCTTCTCTCGCAAAAATTACAAAGGTGTAGATCAGATCCAAATGTGTATATACAATAGTCTGATGGTCATTTGATTATTATGATTTTATATGTTTATGAGTTACTGATCACAAGTAGCACAGTTGCTTCTATTTTAGCCATCAAAACTGCTCTCCACAATGCATTTGAAATGGGCGATTTGGGCCTCTTAAAAAAATTTTTGGGGCTCGAAATTGAGCAAAATTCTGATGGGATAATGGTCACTCAGTCCAAATAAATATCATACCTTTTAGTCAAGTTTAACATGGCTGAATGTAGGCCTGCACCATTCCCTTTCCTTTCAGGGATCAACTTTGAAGAAGGAAAAAGCACACCTCCGATGGACTGCACTATTTATCGACAACTGATTGGTAACTTGTTGTACTTGACACATTCTAGGATTGATATCTATTATGCTATGAATGCTGTATCAAGATACATGCAGAAGCCCCATGATATTCATTGGAAGGTAGCCAAGAGGATCCTCCAGTTTATTTAGGGAATCAGGACCTATGACATTCACTATGTTGCAGACTCCAAGCTAGAGCTGGTTGGATACACAGATTCCGATTGGGCGGGTGATTCTATTGATCGGAAGTCTACTTCGGATATGTATTCATGTTTGGTGGTGGCCCCATTTGTTGGTCTAGCAAAAAGCAGGCTGCCATAGCATTATCTTCAGCAGAGGCCGAGTATCCAGGAGCGGTGAATGCTTGCATCCAAGCAGTTTGGTTGCAAGGCATTCTTTCATAGTTTGATCTTGGTAGTACTTTGTCCACTGTCCTTTTTTGTGAAAATATTAGTGCTATTAATATATCCACAGATCCAGTTACCAGGAAGAGGACCAAGCATGTAGAGACACACATGCACTATATCAGGGAGCTAGTGCATGACAGGACCATCATTCTGCAATACTGCTCGACTGATGAGCAGATTGTAGACATCTTCACCAAGAGCTTTTTAGAAAAGAAGTTCACTTACCTCCATTCACTGTTGGGGGTGAGTCCATCGGGGTGATCAGACTACCTTCATTGTTCAGCTTGAGGGGGGGGTTTTCCCACTGGGTTTTACCTCTTTTCCTCACTTAGTTTGTTTCTTAGCATTGCTTCAGTTTTAATATTTTACAGGGTGACCTATGGCCTTAGTTGTCGGGCCCCTAGCATTTTTATGCATTTATGTTTTCTACTCCTCCTGAGTATAGTTTAAGGGGGGGTGTTGGAGACATTTACCACCATACACACTCATTTTGGTCAATTTGGTCTAGTTAAACCACTATCCTAAGTATTATTGACTTAATTGACATCAGAGGAGCACTAGATGACATCAGCTAGATCACACCCACGCCTACCTTTAGTCAAGGAGGCTAACTTAGCCTTCTCCTACATTCGGGGAGGCTAACTAGAGCACTCCAGGGGTGATCTGAGTGTCATTAATGCCCCATATTGCTAACTGATGGTTACAATCAGTTAAACAGAGCAGTGAAGGAACCTTTCTTCATTAAATTGATTATTTATTGATTATTTAATGAACTAGAGTCAACAGGGGCACCTCCAACCACTTCTGATGTTCAGTTACACTTCAGTTAACCTCATCGGGGTTCATTGGAGTCATTGAAGCGCTACCACTTGTTGGTTGGCTTGCAGTGACATGTGTCTGACCTACTTTTAGTTAGACTTAGTCATTTTATTAAATTGAGCACATATATCTGTAGACAAACACACAACTCACAAAGTAGATCGCACAATTTACTTAACAATTGAAGAATGAAACAGTGCAAAAATGGCTTGCAGCTGTGAATGCTTTCATTAATAAAAAAATTAATCAGATAATAATTATAATGAAGTACAATGGCTTTAATAGCTACATGAAATTCGAATCCACATGAGGAAATTCGAATTGATAGACTCTACTTGACTGTAGGTAACTAAGACCTTGTCTAAATCACTATCGGAGGACTCAATAGTTAACTGACCTTGTCTAAACCATAATCGGAGTTCACCGGAGCTCTAAAACACAACTCAAGTGTTACATTCATTTTTGAATAAGGCTAACTGACTGTGGTAGGTGAGAAATGCACCCCTCCTGAGTGCAGTCAAGTAAACCTAGCACTAACTAAATGTAGAGGACTAGAACTGAATGTAACTGACTCCTAACTTAGCTTAACTAGTCATCAACTAAACTGAACTGAACTTGGTTGGTTTCGGCACTCCCAGTGGCTTCCTAAATTGTAGGGATTGGTCTAGGAGGCTCATAAACTGATGCAATTAAGTGCAATCAGTGGCAGTAAGCCTCAATTAGTGTTCCCCACACTTTAGTAACTGAAACATGTGCCTCAATTAGGCCAAGTGGACCCAATGGTGATAATGACTATAAATAGACTAGATGGACTCCTGATTTAGACATGACTCCTGATTTAGACATACGACCAAATTTGGACAAGGGAGGATTAATAATTCTAACACATTTATTGCACTCCGACTTCAGTTAGGGCACAGTTGAGTCAATTAGGGTTTTGATCAGTGCTTAACTTAAGTGTTGATTGTGGCTTACATTTAGTTAAGCTAGACTCACTCATTCAATTTGAATGACCTCCTTGGGAATTCGAATTGCTTTGTCATTCATGCTTGCAGCATGATCATTGTATTGTATTACTCATTCTTTGTGTGAATATATAGAGTTGCTACTCATTTTGTAGGACAATTACACCATTTTCATGTCTTATTGTTATTAATATTTTATGAGACTATGCTTGAGTCCCTAGATTACTGTGACAGATTAATAAAGATTTTTCAATTAAGGTAAAACCTAGTAACCCTAGATAGGTCAAAGTAGCCTTAGTCTAATTAGGCTAAACATTGAATTCCAAGGCCCAACTATGGAGAGCTCCTTCAAGAGGAAAGTCTCCTCAAATAAGATTGACAAGATGCAAATAAAACCGAAATTTGCCTTGGTTCAGGTGCATAATAGCAACGCCAAACAAGAAAATTAAATGGTCTTACCAACATTCATAATGAAAAGAGAAAGATAAACCTCAGATCCTTCCTTAGTCACAAGTTATAACTACCATTCTTCAGATCAACCTTGAGAGAGAAAAATCCTAGAAATTCATCATCCAACCTTCATCACAAGAAAATCATGCCAAAAAGAGAAGTCTTCCTAGTCTTAGAAGCTTCAATATACCAAGAAGAAAAGAAATAAGATCATGTTTGAACCGTTGTCTTGTTTACGAATGAGTGCTAGGAGCCTTGATTTATACGAGTCATCCTATTCTTTTCTATCTTTAGAGCCTACTTTACTAAAAGATAAAATAACTTAAAATTAGGGTTTGTCACACACAAGTAGAGGACTAAACCACAAAAGACTAAAAATAATTATAAAATGATGCAAATGGATTCAACCAAGTAGAGTGCTAAGTCAGAAGACAATGTCATGCCTCAACTAAGCTCAATGATGTATAACATCACTCAGGGTCCTCACCTTTAGCAAACTAAGGCCTTCTTCAAGAAGTTGATGCCATCATGGACTTTGCACATGAAGGCCAAGAGGGTGTAAATGAGGTGTCTATGACAACCCTTACATAGGAAATCATCTTCTACATATCATAAACATGAGTGTGGTTGGGAGCCCTTGAACCATGAAGCACCAAAGCACCAACCCAAGCAATAAATGACCAACATAATGGGGGACTTCCACCCGTCAAGGTGTAGTCAACAAAGACACTAAGCTAATACTCCTTAGAATGAAAAGCAAGAGGACTTGACATGACCAGACCAAAGGTATTGAACCCCACTAGACCAAGACGTTTACATAAGCAAGCCCAAACTTGGCCTTTTACAATGGAAAAAGACCCCTTAACTTTTATATATCCCGAAAGGCATGCTGTAGACATTCTGAGGAGAAACACCTCCCAAACTTGCTCTTCATGTGGTGAAGTTATAAAACATGAGTGCAACCTTAGAAAAACTTAGGAAGGTTGCTCATTGTCACCACCACAACCTTTCCTCTCACTTTAGGTTAGCTCTCCTTTGGCTTCAGGGTGGTTTCCCTAAGTAAATTTATGATATACTTTAGATTTAAGTGGATGTTGTGTTGTAGTGTTGCTAAGACTAGTGCCAATCCAAATGTTTTGGAATCAAGGAATTGAAACAAAGAGAGCTTCGCATGATATGGAAAAGACATAATGAAGCCATATATTGAAGTGTCTTGACTAGTCCAAATAGGTTATATGAGAGTGAGTGAGGGCCCTAACAATAGATGTATCATCACAATCAATGTGGTGAAGGCCAAAAAATAATGCATAGCCCTATTACTGAAATATCTAGAGCATGAGATTATAAAGAAAAGGACCAAGAAAGTCAACCTTCAAAGGAGTGGACAACCCAAGAAATGAGTCACATCTTCAGTAATGTCCGCATAGGATTAAATGAGCTAATAACATGTGCCACATCAAATCATTTATTGCAGCAGAAATCTTCCCCAATATCTAGGATTACATCAAGGGCTAAGGAGGGATAAAATCCTCTCACTTAGTGCCTTCTCCTACGCAAGTACTTGCCCTCAAAAGAGATAATTTCCAGCAATGAAACAATAGCTACTCTGTCATTATACCATATTTTCCAAGATGAAAGAGATGAATGAAGAGAGCCTCATATATGCTTGCTTGTACCTTCACTTCCATCTATGTGATGTTCAACTAGGCTTAGAGGGGTTTTCCCTATCAATCCAACCATGAGGAACGAATGGAGAAAGATTCCAATTATATAGAGGTATGGCTAAATCTGCTCATGAAAGGAAATTATAATCGTGGTTCTAGATCCACAATTCTCTCCATAGAATTATAATAAATTACTTTTCCAGATGGATCTAGACTTATTATAAATTACTTTTCCACTTCTTAGATTAATGTTTTCCTCCAAGGGATACAATAAAATAATGTCAGTTGTTTTTAGATCCATTCTTTTCTAAGGATAATCATAAGATGTACCAGATCTACAAATTTAGGAGTACATAACAATTAAGAACCTCTGAAAGATGGATATTCTTACTTCCTTCGAATTTTGAGTGCCTTCATTGAGGATAGGGTGTCCTCTATTCATGCTAATCAAATTCATCAAAGGTGGCTCTCATGGGTTAATAATAGCAAGGCGTCATCAAAACTCTTCAAATAATAAATTCCTCAAGATTTTGGAACACAAGCTGACTATTAGATGCTTTCCCTAAATATTCTTTAAATCAAGGGGTCAATCCAGCTAAATCCTTAAATGGTGTATTCAGTATGGATACATGTGCAAGATAGTATTTGATCCATGTGCCAAGCAACCATATTTCCTAAAATTATCCCAAAATAATTGAATGCTTCTCCTAAATCAGCCTCAAATTTGACCTTAGATACTTAAATAGGTGGAACGTTTTCCCTCTTCTTGATGCATTAAGGGCTTAGACTTATGCCAAAACCCCACTCTTGGATGGAGTGGCCTAGCATTGTGTGCCCTTTCTCTCTTTAATAGTGCCTTGGATGCTTCCTTTTCAATTTTTTTGACATTGTTTTTAAAACTTGCAGTTGGCCTTGGATATTTACATGTAGGATGCCCCACATGTTATGCAGGAACATAGTGTAACTCCTCTAATGCTAGCTAATTGAAAGCTAAATTAGCTCTAAAACTGTTTTGTAGTAGTGCCTTTCTTTCCAATGTCAATCTGCCTAAGAACAGATCAAAAGACTTCAACGATGTTGGGTTGAGGTACCAAGTAGAAACAACTGAAATTCCCCTGAGTGAGATTGGATGCCTCATACCTCAGCTAACTTCACAAATCTGTAGAAACACATTTCAACACATCAGAGATGAGGGTAAAAATTGTTGGTACAGGCTAAAAATAGAACTCTTTCTCTTTCAAAATGACAACATCTTTGGATCGAGTAAGATCCTTCTGTTGCATGAATTCCGCAGGTAGTTTATTAGAAGAGTTTTGGGGAATTTGTCCCAGCATTAAATGCTGTCAATGCTCCAGGGTTACCATCATCCAAATTGAATTTAGGAAATGTATCAATGTTGGAACTTTTGATTTTACTAAGGACTGGCTAAAGATGCTCCCAACCTTATTGCAATTCCTTTGTAATGGATTTTCTATGACTAAAAAATCCAAAGCATCCCACAAGTCTGTTTTATCCAAAAGTATGGATGTGTGACTTCATAAAGTTCTAATGATTGCCGAGTTGAATAAGGAAGGTTTGCTGTGATCAACACCAGAAAATGTTAGTCTAGCTGCTGTAAATAGACATTGGGCAGATCTCATTGCTCCACTACTGTAGGTCATATACAGGGTGAAATATTTATTAAATCCAAAAGGCTGCCACCAAAATTCACAGCTCTGGAAAGGATAATATATCATTATTTTCCCATCATCTACTATGTGAAATTGAATAAGTCTAGATTTGGTAAAAGGAAATTGGAATACTTAGACATGAATACATGCCTAAAAGGGAATTGCACAGTGCTTAGGGTAATTTTGAAATATCATCATCTTGAAGCATATACTTCTACAGGAAATGCCCCTAAGCCATATTGGAAAATATTTGAATTGAAGCGGATACGAAAATGGATACAGATACAGGGGGGGATAAATACGGTAAATTTTCAAAAAGGTCAGATACGATACAAAAAGGAAACTCTCTCTCTCTCTCTCTCTCTCTATATATATATATATATATATATATATATATATATATATATCATCATCAATATTATCATTGTCATCATAATCATCATAATATTATCGTTGTACATCATCATCATCACCAAAGGCTACCATCTAATACTATTAATCATACATGTAACATGCTACTATGAAAAATTTTAAGTTTTAACCAATATCATCTAAATCCTCATGCTCAGAGTCAGCGTCATCATCTATGTCCTGGACAAAGGTAGAACAAAAATACAGATCCCAAGCCTGGTGTGATTCCCTTTGGCTTGAAAGCACCTTTTCAAAACCAATGTTCACATCCTTTGGCTATGGAAGTGGGTTCAAGTCCATCCAAGACAGAGGAGTTCAACAATCAATACCACGAACATCAAGGTACACAAAGTGGTTGATGTGCTTGATACCCTCATATATAATAAAATCTAGTGGAAACATTGCGATCCTGAAATCCTGAAAACTGTTAAGTCTATTGAATTATGAATGGGATAAAAAATTCTACTTTTTGCATATGCAGTCCGATGGGTTGGAACCACTCTCAAACATCCTGAAGCAATTAATGGTAAAGTTAAAAAATTAATTAAAAGGATAGAAAATGAAATATAAGGAGAATGTCACTTTTGCTTTAAGAATTTAATATTACCATTAAATATTCTTTATAGCTTCCATGGAGAGGTCATGGGCCCCTTAGGTTTCATCATAAACTAGGAAATCAATTAAAAAATCGATTTTCAGAAATAAAAAACCATTGCAAATGTGGCATTCTCTCCCTGGTGCATTTCACAATTTCCTTGAAACGTATCCAAAACCCTTGAAACGTATCTGTACCAATCTCATACTTATCAGTGACGTTTCAGGCCTATACCTCCTCTGTTTCGGGATCTAAAATGGGGAACGATGTTTTAGCAAGCCTACTGGGATGTTTCTGGTAATTTAGCTGTAACTTTATGGAGTCAATATATTGTGCGATTGGTCCATAAAATTTATGAGTTTGACGGGCATTCGTTTCTCCTAACTGTCATACTTAACACCAACTAGTGATCATTGTTCAGAAAACGTTTATGTGGAATTTCCTCTCATTTCTTCAGGTCAGTGATATGCATCAGATTCATCTTTGTTGTCTCTTGACCATTATGTGGTTTGACTCCAAGGCTGTAACCTCCTGATCATCGACATTTGTTATTTAAAGGAAGTAGGAGTAGTCCAAACTGTGCATTAAGACAAGGTCCAGAAATCTCATGCATTTCTTTATTACAAGATATCCATGGGATTTGGTTCCCTTAAGACAATTCCCCTTGTTGTTGTTTGAAATCCAGTTGTGCCATAGGAGTTGAAACCTCAAATTCTATTTGGCTAAGTTTCTAGGAAATTTGGGTACAGGGACATGTATGGGGACGATTGGGGAGATGCCACTTTTTGAAACTGAGGACTTGGGTATGTCAAGGGTACTATATATGTATATTTACATTTTTATAATTATAAATTTATAAATTATAATACATATGAAATTTAAATCATGTTCATTGTACATATATATTCATGTGCATCCATATGAACCCAAACCATCATACACAAATAAGTTAGGGTGTGTATAACTAAAAAACATCAAGTGCAACCCATATTTGACCCAAATATATAAACAAAGAGGTTAAATGGCCTATAGAGTCCAAAAGACTTCATGCTACAACAAATAATTACATATCAAAATGCTTGCTTATATTGGGATCCTATTCATCAATAGCGCCTTGTTCCCCCTCCTCTAGGCTCTAGCCCTTGCCTCTAGCTTGAAATTCGAAGTTGGTCCTCCAAGGACATTAGTCAAGACTCAACACCCTACAATTTTGATGAATCTTCATAATCCAAGTGTTAAAATAAGGTAGAAAAATATTTCCATGGTTCATAAGTGATTTTTCTTGAGTGATGGGTACATTTTTGTTAAGGTCATGCCAGAGGAGTTCAACAATAAGCACCACCAACATCAAGGTACATAGAGAGGTCAATGTGCTCGATTAAATGTGAATCCCATACCCTCATACATTATAGAGTCAAGTGGAAACGTTGCAATTCTAAAATGTTGAAAATTGTTAAGTTTGTTGAATTCTAAATGGGATCTAAAATTCTTCTTTTTTCATATGAAGTCTAGTGAGGTTGCTACCACTCTCAAACATCCTGAAACAATTTATGCTAGTGGTAAAAAATTAATTAAAAGAATATAAAATGAAAGATAAGGAGAAGGTCACTTTTATTTTTAGAATTTAATATTACCATTTAATATAACTAACTTTAAAGTCACTTGTACAAAACTGTTTAGGTTTGTTACCACCTAAGTTGTACTTGGTGGATTTTTCAAGCAAGCCAACAAAGTAGAATATGGATACTTGTTCATTCTTTAGAGTTCATAGGTCAGCCAGGATTTTTCTGGGAGTTTGTTCAAAATTTTCTTATAACACACGTTCATACCCTCTTGCGGAAACTATAAAAAATGTGCTAGCATGGTCAATTTTTATAAAAGACTCAGCTTCCTAGAATTGGGAATCAAGCCGACTAGCCTAGAGTGATTTTTTCCTTGGTAATTATTGGTTAACAAATGACTAATAATTTCTAAGTTTTTCACTCACACCTCCAAAGTTGGGGTATTCGTCTTGGTGGTTAGGCATTAGGAGGTTATTAGAGCCTATGTGTTAGTGTTTATAAACATGCTAGGCATTCGAATTGAGTCGTATGGACATGTGCTAGGTACCTTTAAGTTTTTGTTCAGTTACGAGAAAATATATTCATCTCGCAAAATTAGGTAATTTTTTAATGGTTTAATTAAAAAAAATCAAAGTGTAATAAAAGTCGGGGTTGGAGTCCATTTTTGGCGTGGGGATGCTCATTTTCACACTCAGAGTGTCCTCTTTAACTCAGAGGAGTCCATGTCTTAATAAAAATAATATTATAAATGATTAAATCCCAACATGATAACAATTCAGTGATTCATCCCATGTAAATTACTAAAAGTAGATAATAAATAGTATATATTAAGTTTATCATTGTGTAATGTAAATCAGAATATAACAAATTAATAATACAAACAATTTATACAATTCATCATGATAATTTTCAAATTTGTCATTTGAATCTTGATATTCATATTTGTAATTTTAGTCATTGTAATTGAAAAATTGAATCAATAATATTGCATGCTAAAATAGTGAAATAGTAAATTACTAAAGACTAAGCATGAAATAGAGACTAAACAACAATTAACATTAAAATTTGTTTTTCTAAATTGAAATTGTGAAAATCGTGGGGGGCGTCTAGGAGCCCCCCAGTTTTAGGAGGGGGCGTGTGGGATCCCCCCCTTCATCGAAGCACGTTGGAGAACAAGGGGACGTGCCCCGTCATGCGTTTTTGAGAGTTTCCTGATTTTTGGGATGCTAGAAAACATTTCGTCGGGATCCCTCGAGTCCTCAGGGTGCATGAAGCGGGGGGGGCAAGTCCCTATGTAACACTGCTTTTTTATATGATTTGTGATTGTTAGCTAGTTCATTTGTTTTTTCCTGTTTATTTTTTTATCGGTGTTGAAGTAAAGGAAATACTTAGCCCATGCTCTCCCAAGTATCCCGAAAGGGGGAAAGAAATTGGTGATAGGAATTAATTAGAAAATGGTTCTATTGTTTCCTTTTATAAAATAAACCCCCTTGCTTTCTCGAGTATGGTTCACAGATAATGGCTTACCTGAGTACTCGACCTGGAAAGAGATTCTTGGGTTTTTTCATTTTTAAACCAACAAAAACCTTGTTTAAAAATCCTTAAAATTAACAAGGCTCTTATTTTTCGTATGTGCTACTTCCACTGCAGCTTCGTCTGATTAGTTGGTTGTATCGGAAAAAGGATCTGGGCGACTAGTAATTAGTCTCTTCTTTTTAATTAATGTCCAAGCAATGAAAATCCAACGTTGCATTTTGCTTAATGTGGGAAAATTGTACAGAGGAAGCATGAATAACTGAAAGTGACCACGGGGCCTTGTTAGGCTACATCCTTGTTGTAGTGGTGGACATCCGCCCGTGACTTCATTCAACCCACATTTCCTCGTGTGCTACTACACTTAGGGAGTTTGGACATATTTCTTGTACCTTCGTGGTATATCGGGAATCCCCCACTTTTCTAATAGTCCAGATCATTACCACATTAATAAAACCGGCCAACAATTTACCCACTCCCTTAATCACTCATCTAATAAACCTAAAATTTATCAACTGAGACACCACAATACTTTCACTGAGACTACACTAGACTCCATCATATGAAAAGCACTTTCTTCATTTGGCATTGGTCTCTTTTCTCTTTTATTTTGCATAGGTTAATTTCACAAATGTGTCTTGAATGATGTGTGTATCTCTCTCAAGGTTGCTAAGCGTAATTTATTTGTAGTAATTGGTGGGTAACATTTTGTTTCATTTCACTCTAAAAAACTACTAGAAAATCTATTGTTTCATACTTTCATAATTAGAAAACACCTTCGATTACCTTTCATAGGGTCCACCCTTCTTGAAATCACTAGGAGTTGTCCTAGATGGAGGATCTGAGTATCAGGTGACAATACTTGGCTCGAACTTGCCCCTAAGGTCGCATCGAGTGGCTTGAATATTTCTTCCACATGACCCGAGGTTCAAATTAGCTGGCAACAAGGTTCATACCAAAATAGTCTCTAGGTGTCCCTAGGCATCCCAAAAATAGGGGCACCCCTTACAAAATTGGTCCTTGGGCATTCCCAGGCATCCCAACGAATAGGGGTACCTTGTCCCTTTTGCAATCAATGTCCTCTTAAATCATGACAAATGTCTCAGGTACTTTGTGTTGATGTAATTGTAACTCTAGAATGTATGCACTTGTATTTGTTATGTATTGTAACTCGATGTTTATTTCAGGACGTGTCTGTAATATATTTGAGTCATGTCATGCCCTGATGTTCCTATCGAGAGTTTCTATAATGTAACAAGTCATGTCAAGTCATTGTGGGTAACCCTCCTATTGGTCAAGGGTTAAAGTCCCCATAGTTGTGGGGCCCTAGGGTTATTATACTATCCTAGAGAAGTCGAACCTAGGTGAGTCATTGTAAGTCAGGACAATAGTCCCCACTGTTGTATTAAGGATAACCCTCCTTGTTGGTCGGAGGAAGAAAAGTCCCCACAAGTTGTGGGGCACTAGGGTTATTAGACACTCCTAGAGATGTCATCTCTAGTAAGTAATTTTTAAGTGAAGCCAACATGTTGGAGTGGGATTCAAGTGAACGAAAGAATATAAATAGAGAGTGAGCCTCTCTATTTATCACACACACTCACTCATTGGGGCGCATGAGAGAGAAGATAAGTTGTTGGGACAGGAGAGAGACTACTGCTGCCGGGAGATCATCTTTATGTTTTTGGGTTTTACTTTTGGTGCTGATTCTATCTCTGAGGAAGTTGTGGGGTTTTCTCCTTTATGGTTTCCCTAAGGAAAATTCTTTGTCTCTTGTCTCTTGTGTTTTATTGCTGTGCATGTTATTCTCTCAGTTAAAGATCCTAAGATCGTAATGCTAGCTTGAATGATAAAATCTAACATGGTATCAGAGCTAACCTGAGAAGAAGACATTGTGCAGCTACAGAAGCTAGGGCTTCTTACTTTTTGGGTCTCTCTCCACAATCCATCAGGAAAAGTATGCTAGGCTGACTCTCCATTGAAGGGCACATCTTTCTGTCGAAGCATAATTCGATTTTGAGCATTTTTCAGTTTTGGTGCGGGAAATTAGGGATTCTTGAAGAAGAGGAATCCTAGGCCAGGCTCACTCATTAGAGGAAATTTGGGGTCTAAAATGGGCCTTATAAGAAAACGTGCCAAAATAAGTTTTTGTGAGTTGGAATTCAAGAACCAATAGAATTTCAATAAAATAAGTCAACCATAATGGTTGAATTGACATATTTGTCATTAAAAAAAACTACTTTTTTTGTTCGTATTTTCGACATATCTCATTGTGTGGGTACTCGTTGGATGTGGAATCAAATTCCGCATCCAATGAGCTCTCCTGATCGAAATTTGAGTAAAAACACACGGAGATATGTCGAAAATACGAACACAAAGTAGTTTTTTTCTTTCTTCCTCCAAAATTAATCAATATTATTTTATTTTTTTAACTATTATTTTATTATTTTAACTATTATTTTATTATTTTCCTTAGGAGGCCCATTTTAGACCCCAAAATTCCTCTAATGATCAAAGTTTAGAGACCTGGGTCCATATTTTTGGTTGGGTAAAACTCCAGGAAAGTCAAACCCTAGTTTGACGCCGAGCTTGAAAAACCCTAAATACTAAACTGATACGTTTTGGTAAAGTCGCTATATCTCGGAATTGGATAAGGATCGGGTGCTGAAAATTTCATAGGCCAAATATAAGATCCTGATTTATACTGTATCCAAAATTCAGCCTCAGTTTTTCTATATTCTGGGAGATATGATTCCTCCAAGTTAGGGTTCCATCCTCTTCCAGGATTCATCCGTAAACATGACACCGGTGGATAATTTCTATATCTTGGGATACAAAGGTCCAAATTAAATTTATGAAGATTTTCTAGAAATGGCACAGACTTTAATTTCTTTGTTCCAAGTTTTAGACACAGAATATGAAACAGTGACACGTGGCAGTCCATACAACTCCATTGTTCTGAACAATCCTGTAACAGGTCACCTTGGGAAAATGATCATAAGTCCCAATTTGTGAAACCAATTATGATGAAACCTATGGTGTTGGAACAAGGACATGGGAGGATACCTCAGTGTGAAGTTTCAGACACAGAGGAGTAGTAATTTCAAAGATATCACAGAAACAATAACAGGTATTTCTGTAGGAGAAATTGGAAAACTAGGGCTTCCTGTTCTTGGAGCTTCCCTCCACTATTTTCAAAAAAGGAGTACACTGGACAGCTCAAATTGAAGAGATATATATTTCTATCGAATCAGATATGAAAGATTCCAAGTTTTTAAAATTAGGGTTTCTCTAACAAACCCTAGATCAGCTAGCCCCGAAACCAAGATGGACACCTCAAATCGGCAAGATCTAATCTTTTGCTATTTTCATTTGAAGTTCTCATTTCAAAGTGATCTATCACACTAGATTGATGATAATCTTGGTGAAGTTGACAACTTCCAAGCATGAAAGTATATGATCTCTCTGAAGAAAATGACTTGGACACCTACATGAGTAGAAAGGTTTCAGTTCCAGAGGGAGATGAGGCTCAAAGCCTTACACACAAAGAACTTGGTTAAGGCCAAGAAGATTATTGTTGATTCAATCACGGATCAACTTGTACCACAAGTGTCTTACCTAAAGACACCGAATATGTTTGATTCCTTGACCAAGCTATTTGAAGGGAAGAACATAAATCAGAATATGACCTTAAGAAACCAGTTGAAGAATGTGAAGATCCAGAATGCAGAGACCATATAGTCATACTTTACAAGGGTCTCTCAAATCAAAGAACAAATTGAAGTGGTAAAAGAAAAAGTGGAGAATGCAGAAGTGATGATAACCACCTTGAATGGCCTCCCAGGATCATGGGATTCATTCATGTGAGGAATGTGTGCTAGAAGGAAGTGATTACTTTTAGCAGACTCTGGGAAGAGCACACACAAGAAGAAGAAGCTTGACTCATAATAAGAGAAGAGAATATGGGAGCAACTGAAGATCAAGCTCTCACCATCCAAAGAAGATACCTCAAGTGATGAGGAATATGAAGAACTCAAATCTTGAAGAACCTCTTATTCATATTAGCATTTGGATAAGAAATGATGCTATTATGATTGTAGAAGACGATGAAGCTGAAGGTTCAAGAAGGAGTCTACCCACGAAACAAATAAAGATAAGTATTCAATTGTCATTTCATGATATTGTTTTGTTATGCATTTGTTTATATTCAGTAATGTATTATGCAATGACAATATACTACTAATATGCATGTGAGGGGTAAGTAGCTCATGGTGCTATACAACTCTCCATTGCTACTTATCTAGAATGAAACCTCTTTGTTGACATATTGGATTAGTGCACAATCTCAATGTTGTCCTGGTAGAGATGGAAGGCATCTAGAAAGTTTCCGTGAGATATGGATGAATGTTGTATTGGCTAAAGTAATTGCATGATTATATATTTATGCATAAGAATTCGCCAGTATGAATATTTCTGATGAAATTTTTCTAACCATACAAATGTATATGACTTGTAGGAAAGGTCACATATATAATCGCCTACAAGAAAATAAGGATGAGACTTGTTCCGAAGAACAAGTGATGACAGTTCAAGACGAAGAATAATATGATGAATGCAATGACATCATTGATGTAGAACCTTCCAGCCATGAAGAAGTAACCAAGAAAAAAGAGAAGACCAGTTTAAGAAGAATGTTGTCTAGGATGCAGTATTGATATGTGAATAGAAGTTCGTAGTTGCATCATGCAGTAGATGGAAACATCATGGGACACAAGGAAAGATTCGTAGCACAAGGCTTCTCACAAAAAGAAGGCATAGACTATGAATAGACATTTGCAACTAGTGGGAGTTGAGACACATGATAGGCAGAATCATGTGTGCAAATGAAAGAAGACCTTGTACGAGCTCAGAAGACACCCATGGGATAACACATACATGAGACGCTTGATGAAGATTTTAACCTTTGCTACAAGGTTGAAGATGAAAGCCTATAGAGGATGACAAGGTCACAGATGGGTGCAAGAAGAACTTTTGAAAAGGTTCAAGATAGAGGATCTTGGTATCCAGTGATCCTAGATGGATACATAGAAGATTAGTAGCATAGGAAGCTACTTGTCACTCCAGTATAGAATGTTTCAGTGCATAGAGTACGGAAGACAGAGGGAGTGACTGCAAAAGATCCTGAGGTTCGACATGGTATGACAGGATGGATAGATTACTAATGACTCTAGGCTTTACTGAGAGTAAAGCTGATTCCAACCTTTGCTTCAAGATTGAAAGCGAAAGACCAATGATGCTCCTGTTAAGTGTCGATGCACTACGTTCTAGGCATGGAGGTGTGGACAAGGAAAGTATGCAGTAGAGATCCTGAATAGGTTCAAGATGATGGACTGCATGACCACACCTATGACATCGAACCTAAAGCTATTGATTGTTGCTTCATAAGAGTCAGTTGATGCCACGATGTATCGTCAGATGATTTGTTCATTAATGTACCTGACAGATACAAGACTCGATATTTGCTTTGATGTGAACACATTGAGAAATGTTCACTTGATGGTTGCAAAGGGTACAGTTGATTATGGGCTCAAGTATGAGGCGAATCAAAAGATTAACTTGGAGGGTTATGTTGATTCAGATTGGGCAGGCAGTGCCATAGATAGGAAGAGCACTTCAGGGTGTTGCTTCAGTATGGGATCAGGTGTGATCTCTTGGTTTAGCAGGAAGCAATCCTATGTGGCACTGAGTACAGCTGAAGAAGAGTATGTCGCAGCGTGTTCAACTAGTTGTGAGGTGGTATGGCTGAGGAAGCTACTGTCTAATTTATTTGATTTCCAAATGGATGCTAATTGTATACATTGCAACAACCAGAGTGATTTGAAGTTGTCGGAGAACTCAGTGTTCCATGACAAGTCGAAGCATATCAAGATCAAGTATCACTATATCAGGGATATGGTGCAGAGGGGAGTAGTGAAGCTCCAGTATGTTGCGATGGACAAACATATAGTTGATGTGTTGACAAAGCCATTGGATAGAGTGAAGTTTGAGTACTTCAGGGAGAAGCTTGTTGTTCTCCAGATCAAGGTTCTCTCCAAAGGGAAGTGATGAGTCCATGAGCCATTCTGACATGGTGAGAGGATTGGTTCCTTCCATGGTCAGATGTAAAGGCTGAGCCATTCTGTCATGGTGAGAGGATTGGTTGCTTCCATGTCAGATATGAGTGCTGAGCCATTATGATATGACTGTAGGATTGGTTCCTACATGATCAGATATAAGGGATATTTCTATTCTTTGAATGGAGGTGCCTGGTTAGTTACCAAGAATACTCGGTCTAGGACTGAGGGCCTTTCTGATACGACTGTAAGATGTAGTCTTACATGATCAGATGTGAGCGCATGGCCATTCTGATGTGATTGAGGGATTGGTTCCCACTTGATCAGATATAAGGGCTGATGCCATTCTCTGGGAGAATGGAGGCACCTGGTTAGTTACCAGGAAAGCTCAATCTGGGACTAGGGGCCATTCTAATGTGACTATAGGATTGGTTCCTACATGATTAGATATGAGTGCAGAGCCCTTCTGACATGCATGTTGGATTGGTTCCTCGCATGGGCAGATGTAAGTGCAGAGCCCTTCTGACATGCATGCTGGATTGGTTCCTTGCATGGGAAGATGCAAGTGCAGAGCCCTTTTGACATGTATGTTGGATTGGTTCCTTGCATGGTAACAAGAATGTTGGATTGGTTCCTCTCATGGTCAGATGTGAGTGCTGGGCCGTTCTGACAGGGTTGTGGGATTGGTTCACACATGGTCAGATGTGTGTGTTTGGTGTGCCTTTCTGATATGATTATAGGATTGGTTCCTACATGATTAGATATAAGTGCTGGATTGGCAATTCTGACTTAGGATCAGATATAAGCGCTGAAGAAGACCTACATGGAGGATAGGCCTACAACCAACATGAAAAAGGGTTGGCTCTGTAGAAATTCCTGTGACGAGAAGAATCATGAGATAGAACCCGTGATGATCTAGTGATGATGATCCAGCAGTGATGATCCAGCAGTGATGATCTAGATCGAGTGATGATCCATATCCAAGGATGGTGTTCCAGTGATGATGATCTAGATCGAGTAATGATCTAGATCTAGATGACTTGAAGATGAAGATGACGAGGACTCGATGATGATCCAGATGATACAGAGAAGAAGACTTGTGCTGATAAATTGTGTCGAGAGAATACCTTCCTAGTTAAGAGGGAGTGTTGATGTAATTATAACTTCGGAATGTATTCACTTGTATTTCTTATGTATTGTAACCCGATGTTTATTCCGGGATGTGTCTGTAGTATATTTGAGTCATGTCATGCCCCGATGTTCCAATCGAGAGTTTCTATAATGTGACAAGTCATGTCAAGTCATTGTGGGTAACCCTCCTATTGGTCAAGGGTTAAAGCCCCCGCAATTGTGGGGCCCTAGGGTTATTGGACTATCCTAGAGAAGTTGACCCTAAGTGAGTCATTGTAAGTCGGGGTAATAGTCCCCACTGTTGTGTTAAGGATAACCCTCCTTGTTGGTCGGAGGAGGAAAAGTCCCCACAAATTGTGGGGCACTAGGGTTATTAGACACTCCTAGAGATGTCGGCTCTAGTAAGTAATTGTTAAGTGAGGCTGACATGTTGGAGTGGGATTCAAGTGAACGAAAGAATATAAATAGAGAGTGAGCCTCTCTATTTATCACACACACTCACTCATTGGAGCACATGAGTGAGAAGAGAAGTTACTGGGACAAGAGAGAGACTACTGTAGTTGGGAGATCATCTTTATGTTTTCAAGTTTTACTTTTGGTGCTGATTCTATCTCTGAGGAAGTTGTGGGGTTTTCTCCTTTATGGTTTCCTCAAGGGAAATTCTTTGTGTCTTTTGACTATTGTGTTTTATTGCTGTGCATGTTATTCTCTCAGTTAAAGCTCCTAAGATCATAATGCTAGCTTGAATGATAAAATCTAACACTTTGGCCAAGCTTCAAGTATGACAAGGTGCGTGGGTACATGTATCCTGTATGGGTATGGGTACCCATGCTACTTAGCTATTTTGTGACTATATTATAGAATACTCCTCACTGAATAGTTGGAAAGCGTCCCTTAAAATGACATCATCTTGAAAGGTAATTGAGGAAGCGTTTTGAATTTTGAGGTCAGACTTATGGTTCAAGGGATGGGATGTGTAGACTTAGGATGAGAAACCCAGTCAGGTTTTGGAAATCGAAGAAAGCTGAATTGGTTTTGTCAGCACCAGTGGGTCACTGTATCACTGAACCATAACCACTCCTTGACTGCCACATTGGGGAAGGTAGATTTATATATTTTCCAATATGGAATTGGGTGGAGAATTATGTGATTAATAACTTCTTTGAAGCTTGTAACTTGTTGAAATCTGAGCTTGGAGTGATGGTCGAATGGGGAAGATCCATAAAAAACTAATGTTGGCATGGTGACCATATGGGTGCTTGATCACTGTTGTGTTTGCCAATGAATGGAAGTTACAAGGTTCGAGATAACCATTACATGTCTTTCTCAAACTTGGTAACTATAAAATTAATGCGCATGCTATTAAAAATGTGTTGGAGGAAACGTCTGCCCCCCTGTCGTACCTTGCTCGTTTCTACCTGGAAACATTGAAATGCGTGTGATATGCATTTCAGACTATACCACATCATACCTCGCGTGGAAAACGACCGTGGTATAGACTGAAACACGTTTCAGACACTTATCACCATCCATACAATGTGTTTCCAAAAAAAACATGCTCTTTCGGGCCCACAAAAAAACCATCGGCATTTAATTTGTGAGTTAGACAACCATACAGTGGTTTGGGGTTAAGGTAAGGTGAGGGGAAGACAATTTTTTTTATAAAAATCCTCATCCCATATCTTCACAACCACATCGAATCAAGAAATCAAGCCACGAAAATGATGACTACTCTCTACGGAAGGTGACTATTGACGAAGGTGATAAGGTAAGTTCGTTTCTTGTAATCTTCTATAGCCTTCTGCCTCATCCGTGTTCATCTTGACAAATAATTCATGTGGAGTGTGGGCTTCTCATTTTTGCAAGTGGACGTGTCCAATGATTTGCTGCTATAGAAACCAATTTTTTTAGATAGCTACAACCATCCGAGTTTTGTGTTTTGTGGCATTTTGAGGCAACACCAATTAGAGTTTTGTGTTTAATGGCGAGGAACAAGCAATATTTCAGGGTTATGGTATTTTTTTATTTGATTTATGCTTCATTTAAAAAAAAATTAATGCTAATTTGTTTTTAAAAATTCAATTTATTTTTTTTGTTTTTGCAAAAGCAATGGTTGCCAATGAAGAAGCCTCTTTTCCTCCACTGCTTAAGCCCAACAAAAGGGTTGACTATTACCCACTATGGAGGCATGTTAAGAAGATTTCAAGAATTCCACATGGTGGTTCATGGGAATGACGCTATACTCTCTGCAATGGGTTATACAAGTGCTCTTACCCAAGAGCGAGGGCACATTTTTTTCATGAAATAGGAAAAGGGGTTGATAGTTGCACAAAAACAAGTGATCCAGGGGAAAGGAGGAAGTTTGAGAATGAACAATAAGAAGCTGATAGGGTTAAAAGAAGACATCATGAGCTTAATAATGATACACTTCAAGCTCCATCCATGGAGACAAGGATTGTGCATGAAGCAAGGAAGAGGAAGGAAACTCAAGCACAGTGACATGCACCAAAAACTAGTAACAGTCATTCTCCTTCATTTCAAGAAAGCAGGATAGCTAAAATGGTGAATGTTTAGGGGAGGGAAGAAGTTGAAACTAGAGTGGATAGAGCCCTTTACACATGTGGTGCCCCCTTCAATGTGGTTTTGTCTCCTTATTGCCAAGACATGGTTAGGGAAATTAACACTGCTCCCAAAGGGTTCAAGGGGCCCAACTATGAAAAGGTATGAACTAATCTTCTAAAAAAAGAGAAGGATCTTTTAGAGGATGTTCTATCACCTATTAATGCTTCATGGGGTAGATTTGGTGTTACCATTGTCTCTGATGGATGGACAGATACTAGGAAGAGAACATTGATAAATATTATTGCCACTTCACCAAAAGGAGTAATGTTCCTAAAGGATGAATATTGTTCAGGGGAGGTAAAGGATTCTCCTTTTATTGCTGATGTTATAATGAAAGCTATTTGTTGGGCCTAGAAATGACCCCTTTTTGACCACATTTACCTACCCCTTTTTGCCTTATCTTACTCCATTATATGCACCAAACAAATTTTTTCCTTCCCTTAATCCCTCGATCCATACAGGTATGGTTAATTATTGTCTTATCTTATTAATAATTATGATTGTTGTAATCAAGGCTCTATATCTTGGATTATGCTAACATATGGTGATTTTATAAAGATAATTCAAGATGTCAAGGATACAGGTGTAGCAGGATGAATGAGTCAAGAGAGAGATGGACATTCATTGTTGAGTTGATCACCACCTATTCCATCTCTGCACAAAGGACGCAGTCAAAGGTTACTATTCCACGTAATTTGTACAAGGGTGGCTACAACAGGCTTAGCTGCAACAAACTTAGATGCAATAGCACGTCGCTGCTCGAGGGTAGCTACAACCGAGGGAGCATATTCTAGATTGATCCTGTTATATCATTGTTGGCTTGAGTAACAACCTTCCTATATTTTCTGCTTCTATCTTTCCCACAGCTGTAACAACGTGTCATAAATGGCGCAGCTTCAAGATCAGAGATCTTCATGGCTGCCTGATATTAGTGGGTAGAAGTTACAATTGTGAATGTATAAATATTGGAAACTATTTTGAGCCAAGGGTTGGAAATTAATTGATCTTATTGTAGAAGCTGTAACAGATATTGTATCTTTATTTCATCATTTAATACAAGGAGCAGGATTCTTCTGATCTCGCCGTTTGACTTGTGTTAATTTCTGATGTCTCTGTTCAAAGGCTGGGCCTGCCTTCCTACAGAGATTGCCGAGTTAATTAGGTATTTATTCCTCTGTTGTGTGGTGTGGATGTTACAGTGGATTCATTCTTTTATACAGCTGCAACAATCATGATTTATTGTGTGTTCCTTCAATCGATCAATAATTGCATTCCCTGTGAGCTGCAGCAGAGTGGTGTGATAGTTGATTGTGTAGACTAATTTTCTTTATGTAGTTGTCTGATAGCTGTAACAGCCGATCTCATCCCTAGTTTCTTTCAATTGATGTCTTTCTTGAGTTTTGTTAATTAAGTCCATTTGTTGTTATAATTGTTGAAGTTCAATTTCTGCATTTCTTAATTCTAGATCAATTCGGATTGAGATAGTTATAATGGATCTTCAGATGGCCTGGCAATTTAGGATTTAACTTTCTGCAAAAGTAAATCTAGATGTTTATTTTCTGAATCCCTTATTTCTAGATTAAGGATTGCAAGAAGGTAATTGTGGTTTTGCATTCTTAAGAAGGTAAATTAGATTAAGTTGATCATGGGATGAGTTGGGCTGAACAGGAAGGTATGATAATTGATTTATAGTATCATCTACTTAGTGTTTAAGCATATACAGTGCACATTATCTTTGAAATAAAACACTTCCTTGGGTTGACAATTTATATTGAACACTCTGTATGTTAGCTTTAATTAACTTGCATATAGGGTGCCCAACATTTTGGCGCCGTTGCCGCGGAAAGATAATTATTAGACACCATAGTAGTTGTATCCACTGTCCAGTAGTTACATCTATTCATTTTTCTTCAGTTTTTAAGTTTGCATGTTTTGGGTTGCATGAATACGAGAAGGGTACAACATGACATTCCTATATACCCCAGAACCCCATAGAATACTAACTTTGTAGGTGGTCGAGGTCATGGACGAAATCCAACATTGGGAAGAAGGACATTCATTAACGATCTGGTTGATAGGACCAATTCTTCTACCCGATATCGCCATCAGGAATCATCTGTCAGAAGGAGCCCGGTTACCCCTGGAGTGGCAGCATCAGTTTCGACAGTGGAGAACACAGGAGAAGCTGCAACACCCTCGGGTGTCCCTGCGGAGGAAGACATAGTTAGTACTACGGGATTAGTTGACTGGGATTTGGTATATCACATTAATGGGAAGGTTGTGAAAAAGGAAGAGTGGACATAGTTCCATCAAGAATTAAACGATTCGTGGAAGCACAAAGAGGAGAAAGCAGAAGAAGACATGAATAACAGACACGATCCAAAAGATCATGAAGAAGCAATGGGAGAAAATCATCATCAAGAGGGTAATTCCCAACCTGAGGGGACTGTTGCTACACTCCAGTTCCCCATTCAACAGCCAGAGGGGATCGCCCCCATGAAAAATATATCGCCATCTATGCTGCCTTGTTTTTATGGAAAAGCAGTAGAGGATCCATATGATTTCGTTTTTGAGTTTGACATCCTTTGTCACAGCTATGATTACACCTCCAGTGAACAGAAGTTGAAACTATTCCCTACTACTTTGAAGGACAATGTGTTATGTTGGTTCATGAGCTTGAGTGAGGTGACTGTCACCACCTAGGACTGGATGAAATAGGTGTTCCTAGAGAAATATCAGGAGTACTGCAATACTAAAGATAAGAGAGAAGAACTTTTTAAAATGGTACAAAGGGATGATGAAATCCTGTAAGATTTTGTTGAAAGACTTTTATATAATGTGCAGAGAGCTGGATAGAGTAATATGGGGTTAGATGTGATTAAGATAATCCTACTTTGTGGGACCAGGGATGACTGCCTAGACATGTTGAACCTGTTAGGAAAGGGGGATATCTCAAAGGAATCCTTTGAAAAAATTATTGAATTATGCAAGAGGTATTCCAGAGGATCTTCCAAGAACAACAAATGGGATAAAATAGAACGAGATGTCTTCGATAGAACATAGAATTCATCTAATGGAGGAGCCACCCAGGAAGAAATAGGCAATCTCCTGAAAAATTGCAAGACAGAAATGATGAGCTCCATCTCCTAGGAAATAGATGTCCCGAGGTGAAAACAGAAACAAGCAGTAGAAGATCCCACACTTGGTGTATTCTTCCCTAAATGCAGGAAGAACCATCCTCTAAAGGAGTGCCCAGTCGATAAAGTAGAAGTGTTTCAGCTTTGTGAGCTAAACCATGACACAAAAGAATGCCCTTCACTACCTGAAGTGAAGGTAGTTCTGCAGGCATCAACTCCAGACGTGGAACCAACCTACTTGATTGCATAGAGAAAGCCTTGGCAACCTCGAAATCAAGGTATGACTCTAGACTCATTTCCATTTTCCAATAGCATGAATAATTGGAATAATATGCATCACATGAATACATAATTCCCTTCATCTTATTCCAAACATCAATGGTATCCTTCTCAACCTCTGATGCAAAATTTTAACTCTTGGAGCTCTTGGGCACAGGCACCAAACCAACATAATTCTTGGTCTCCTAGGTGGAGGAACTTCCATCCAGGGAACCAGTTTCCCCATAACCAACCTCCTCAACAGTTTCCACATCAACCGTTTCCTCACCAACCGTATCCTCCTCAACAATACCCTTAGCCTTATCAACAGTCACAACTGCAACTCCAGAATAATGCTCCACCCAATATGCCTATATGACCGCAGCTACCTGCTCAACCTAACCCCAACCCAAATAATAAAGTAGTCCATCAATTTGAGACTGCCAACATGCCCGCTTACTCCATTACTCCAATTCCCTGTAACGACATCCGCTTACGATCAGGGAGGGTATTGGAGCCTTTGGTCATTGAGGATGTTCCATCCTCTGTGTCTGAATAGAGGAAGAACCAATAGTAATGATCCAATGCAGCAATCCCCATTATTGAGGATGCTGAAAATCCTACCAAGATACTAGGTGAAACACAAGAAGAAACATCTATCGACACACAACCTCCACAATTGGTTAGGGAACCACCATACCCTGAAAGACTAATACTACCGAAATTAGTGGGACAACCTCAATTTAAACTCTTAGGAGAGTTAAAAAACCTCTATGTCAAAATTACACTCCTATAGGCCCTTCACGATGTGCCTATCTATGCTAGAATCATTCGGGATCTGTGTACAAGAAAACTAGGAAGAAAAGCCAGGGATCCTCCCACTATTCATGTCATAGGGAAATTATCTGAATTAATAATGGGTAAAACCCTCTTGGCCAAATACAATGATCCTGGGAATCCCACTATCACCATGAATATTGGAAGCACGTAGATACCTAATGCACTGGTATATTTAGGCACAACAATTAACGTCATGACCATTGAAAGTTTAAGGAAACTCGGGCTCACAAATCTCAGGCCAATTCCTACCGTTTTAGAACTTGCAGATAGACTCATTATTAAACCCGAGGGAATCTTAGATGACCTCATTATCTCAGTTGATTCATGGGAATATCCAACTGACTTCTTGGTTTTATAACCCAAGCTGCAGCTAGGAGGACACCCACTGATCCTTGGAAGGTCCTGGTTAGCTATAGCTGATGCTTGCATCAACTGTCGGTCTGGGTCTATGACCATATTAGATGGAACTAAGATAAAAAGCCTCACTCTTTATTCTCCAGCTTGGCTGAGTCTAGAAGCTGAAACTCCATTATGGATGGAGCTAGAGGAAGAGGAGGGCGTTCAGCCACTATTAACGATAGGGAAGGCCTTGACTTTTAAAGATGAAACTAAAGATGATGCTATTAATAATTTCATCAGTGAACCCACTTCTGTAAATAAACAAATTTATCAGAACTTGAATGGTACTCTAGGTGAAGAAGAACAAGAAAATCTCATAGAGGAGACATTAGTCAGTGATACTCATATAGTTCCAGTGTTGAAAAATTTGAAAAGTGTTCCTATTGAGATAGACCCTGGAAAAACCCTGAATATCAACCCCAGTCCTTCTCTGGATGAACAAGAGTGCCTAATCACTCTCTTAAAAAAACATAAGGGGGATTTTCCTAGGAGTAGACAGACATGAAGGGCATCCCTTCTAATCTGTGCACCCACATCATTTATATCAAAAGTGACTCCCGCCTTGTGTGCATTCCCCAACGAAGGATGAACCCCAATCTTAGGGACATCATAAAGGAATAAATTCAAAAACTCTTGGAAGCAATATTTATATATCCCATCTCAGAAAGCGAGTGGGTGTCTCCACTCGTGATAGTACCCAAGAAGAATGGTAAATGGAGAGTCTATGTGGACTATAGAGAGCTGAACAAGCTGACATAGAAAGATCACTTTCTTCTACCTTTCATCGACCATGAACTTGACACCTTATCTGGGAAGAATTTCTTCTCCTTCCCAGATGGGTTTAGCGGGTACAATCAAATCCAGATTGCTCCTGAAGACCAGGATAAAACTACCTTCACCTGTCCCTGGGGAACTCTTGCATACAGGGTGCTTCCCTTTGGCTTATGCAATGCACCGTCCACATTTTAGAGAGCTGTGATTGGCATCTTTTCAAAATTAGTTAATGATAGTATAGAAATTTTCATGGATGATTTTACTCCTTATGGCAAGGACTTTGAAGAAGCATTGAAAAATTTGGAAAAGGTTTTAACACATTGCGAGTAGACCCAGCTATCTTTGAGCACTGAAAAGTGCAATATGATGATGAGTGAAGGGGTAGTGCTAGGGAATTTTATCTCTGCTGATGGAATCCTGGTAGATCCCTCTAAAATTAGGGTAATTGAAACTATACCCACTCCTGGAACTCAGAAAGAAGTACGTAGTTTCTTAGGGCATGCTAGTTATTACAGAATATTTATAGAAAACTTTTCGAAACTTGCTTCTCCTTTGTTTTCTTTGTTAATGAAGGATGTGCAATTTATTTGGAATGATGCATGCTAGACAACGTTTGTTAAACTTAAATAGAAGTTGTCTACTTCTCCCATATTAAGGGGGCCCAATTGGGCCCTGCCTTTTCACATTTCTTCAGATGCCTCTGACACTGCCATTGGAGCAGTATTAGGACAGCAGGATGGTAAAGTACCTTATGCAGTCTATTACATTAGCAAAAACTTGGCCCCTGCTGAACTTAATTATACTATTACTGAGAAGGAATTTTTAGCCATTGTCTACTCCATTAACAAATTTAGACACTACATCATTGGATATCCCACCTTTGTGCACACTGACCACTCAGCCATAAAGTGTCTAATGAATAAACCTGTTACAAATGCTTGGGTAACTAGATGGCTATTATTATTACATGAATTTGATATTGCTATTATAGACAGACCTGGAAAAGAAAATGTTGTCACTGATTTCTTATCTCGTTTTACTAGCAATGATGATAATTTTCCTGTTGAGGACTCTTTTCCAGACGAACACTTATTTGCACTTTCAGCTTATTCCCCTTGGTATGCAGATGTCACTAACTACTTGGTTGCAGGGACGCTTCCGACACATTTGTCAAAAAGAGAGAAGAGGAAAATCATTCAACAAAGTGCCAGGTATTGTTGGATAGGTTGTCATCTCTTCTACACAGGCCGTGATCTTGAGATTAGAAGATGTGTAAGAGAAGATGAAATATTCCATATTCTGAATGCCTGCCATGATGAGCCATGTGGGGGACATTTTGTAGACAAGAGGATAGGTCATAAGGTGCTAAGAATGGGCTACTATTGGCCGACAATTTTCAGGGATGCAAAAAAATATGTCCAGTCTTGTGACAGCTTCCAGAGGATGGGTCAACCTAACAGATTGGATCAAAGCGCCTCTTCAACCACAGTTGGTGGTTGAACCTTTTGACAGATGGGCCTTAGATTTTGTTGGCCCTATCAACCCTCGTTCTAGGCAGAAATCCTACGTCTTGGTTTGTATCGACTACATGACAAAATGGGTAGAAGCTGTGGATTTGGTGAAAGTGAATGACCAGGCTGTAATCGATTTCCTGTATGGTGAAATCTTTACCCATTTTGGAGTACCCAAGGAAGTGGTTACAGATGGAGGACCTCATTTTGTGTCACATAAATTTGAAGCTTTGCTACAGAAGTACCATATTCAGCACTGGATTGCTTCACCATACCATCCCAAGGCCAATGGCTAGGTGGAAAGCACTAACAAAGTTATTGAAGCTATCCTTACCAAAACAATCAAGAGCCATCATAGAGATTGGGCTGATAGACTTCCGGAAGCATTCTGGGCATATCGTACTACTTGGCGCAATACTACAGGTTTCTCTCCTTATGACTTGGTGTATGGAAAAAGTGTTCGTCTTCCCCATTGAATTTGAAATCAAGACCTTGAAGATAGCTATGGAGGTAAACTTAGATGTGACAGAAGCCCAAAGGAGTAGATTGAATCAATTGAATGAACTTGATGAAAAACGTTTAGCTGCTATGGATTAGACAATATTAATTCAGCAACAGAGATCCAATTGGCACGATTGATTCATCAAAAAGAAAGTCTTCTGTGAAGGAGACTGGGCATTATTATACTATTCAAGATTCAAAAGGGACTTCAAGGGTAAGTTACGCACAAGATGGTTGGGCCCATACCTGGTAGACAAAGTATTTGACAATGGTACAGTCCGCCTGGTTACCATTGATGAGAATCATGCACCATTATTTGCTAATGGTCACAGGCTGCGACTGTACCATAAGCCCATTTCGAAGGACACATTCACTTCATAGATTGCAGCTGATCCAAAATACCAGTTAGAACAAGGGCATGAATCTTTCTCTGCCCCTGTCAATCTTTAGACAATCGCTGTGATTCCTACATAAATTTTTATACACAAATAAATTGATTTTTTTATTATTATTTTTTATTTTTCCTTTGCACTTGATCTGTTTTTTTAAGAATATGTGCGGGGATGTACATGACGAGCAATGATCATGATCGGGCCTAATGACCGTGGGCATCCTTTTGTAACTTCCTGTTTCAGAAGGAAACTCCTTAAAGAAAAATAAACAATGAACAGTCAGTCGCAGCTGTGATTCCTATAAAAATTGCCTATTTTTTTGTTTATTTGCAGTTGCAACACCAAAAAAATTGCCCTTTTTCCGTGTCGTGCAGCTGCAACACCGTAAAACCTTGTCTATTTTTTCATTTATCTGCAGCTGCAACACCATAAAAATGCCCATTTTCCCGTTTCGTGCAAGTACAACACTATAAAACTTTACCTATTTTTTCGTCTACCTGCAGCTACAAAACCCTAAGATAATGCCCTTTTTCCTGTTCCATGCAGCTGCAACACTGTAAAACCTTGCCTATTTTTTTGTTTATCTGCAGCTGCAACACTGTAAAATAATGCCTTTTCCCGTTCCACACAGCTGCAACTGCGTAACATATTGGCCGTTTTTTTGTCCCGTGCAGCTGCGGCTCCGTTTAAATTTTGCCCATTTTTACCTTTTCCAGCGGCTACGACTCCGTTTAAATTTTTCCCATTTTTACCTTTTCCGGCGGCTGCAACTCTGTTCGAATTTTGTCCATTTTTACCTTTTTTGGCGGCTGCGGCTCCGCCAAACTGGTTGATTTTTCTATGGTTCACGGATGTGACTCTGCCAAACTGGTTGATTTCTCTATGGCTCGTGGCTGCGACTCCCCCAATATTGGCATAACTTTTTACAATTTTGGTTCACGACTCCTCCAGATTTGGCCAGAATTCCCACTGCCAACAATTCCGAGTTACTTCACAGCATTCATTATGTTTCCAGTAGGATTGACAAGATGGTTTTTGTCTGCTGGGAAAAAAGATCATGACAGCATGCCTGAAATAATGTTTAAATTTAAATGGCTGCACTTCACACGCTTTATTATCCTCAAGGGTCATGGTTCATAGCATATTTATGAAGGTATAGTTCTGATTATCTACTTGATTTAGCGTTAACTAGATTTGATAGAATTAATCATGCCTTCCTTTTTACGCCAATTATTACACCCGCATACTGTTAACTGTCCACTCGTATGAATTAATGGCCATTTAAGCTTATTCGATAACCACCACCCTTTCCTAATTTGGGGTAAATTTTACCAAAAATTTCATGCTCTTAACTTTCTGAACTTACCCAACTACACTCTTAGCTGTTCACACATACTCTGTGCTTTAACCTCCATTGTCGGGACCTGCAATTTGCTGGGCTGATAGAGAATTAATAAGGAAAACGAAAATGGTTATCCCAGCTAGGCATGAACCTCCAAATACGTGAGAACTGAGAAGAAATGCTGAAGTTTTCGCTATTTTTAGTTGCGGGATGGATTGAATTCTTTCGACGCCTGGATGGGTTCCATCGATAGACAACTCTACAATTCGCTTTAAATCTTATAGAAACCCACTCAGATGTTAGGGGGTTACATATAGAAGTATCTGAGGCGATAGTGGCTGAAGTCACCGACCTTCCTCAGGGGGGAAGAGCCTGGTTTGGTCGAAGAACCCCCAATGATGCCGTAGTATAGGATTTTCTGATAGAGGGGGAACAAATTCGTTAGTCAAGGTGAGGGATATCATTACAATCACTGCCTTGTTCATGGGATCAAGTAGCGGTCTTCCTAAAAAAGTATATCACCTATGAAGGTAGGTATTAGACTGTTTATTATTCTGAACTTCCTCTACTGTCTCATCTATGCCATATGGCCTTATTGAATGTCCCATTTTATCTATTTAAAGACCTACACCATATGGCGTGGTTTGTCAGAACAATCAAGAATACAAACTCCTCCCTTACCCATCATGGCCTAATCAAATTAATAATCTTAAGGGCCTTAGCTCAAAGGAACCAAACCCGAGAGCAATTCACAGGTCAAACTCAAATAAACCAGGAACCTGCCCTTTTGACTAGCGTTCCAATAGAAGAAGAAGTGGAAGTACCTGTACTCTTGGGGGCTATTCAAATCCAAGAGGAGCATGAAAATGTACAGTTGAGGGGAGATGAGGAGCAATAAGAGGACCAGATTCCGTTCAATTTAGTTGCGGGGGAAGATGAGACTGGATCGAATGATCAGTCAGATGACTAAGCAGAGGAATTGGAGGAAAATGTAAGAGAAAACCCTATGGAAAGATTAAATAATGTGGGATCTCTGATAGCAGAGGCTGAAGCTGGAGGAGCATTGGATGCTGCGACAGCTGAAGTCAAGGATGTTAGAGCCACAATAACAAAAGAGAATGCAGAGGTATTGACCATTGAATCTTCCCCTGAATGGGGGGAACTCTGATTGAGGAAGAAAAGGAGGATGCTGAGATAGGAGACATTCCTTCAACATCAACTGCAAATCTGGAGATTCCTGCACCACGAAAGAAAAGAGGAGGTGTAGGCACCACTGCTGATAAGAAGAAAAAGAACTAGGTCGGTTACAGCAACTGAAACAACATGGGAAAGATGGGAAAACCTAGAAGCACATATTGAATTCCCCATTTTGAGACCCAAAGAAAATGATGCCCCACAGGAACCGATTGTAGAGGAACCTCAAATCAAGGAACTTTTGCACGAAAATGGTCTACTGAAGGAAGAAGTATAGATGCTTCGAAGAGAACTAGAAAACTGGAAAGAGGCATGCAGGAAGCAGGTAGAGAGGAAGTTGCACACACTGGTTGAAGCTGTAAACCGATTAGAAGGACCACCCCCTACTGAGGATGGTGAGGAGGAAGAGAGAGTGGTCTACCCTGTGTGTGGGGAAATCTTTAACCAGTCAGGCTACAAAGTCATAGTTCATGCGTTTGTGACACAACATCCCGTACCAGCAGCTATAAAAGAACAAGGACAAGAAGCACCTGAGGTGGAAGTGAGGGATGCAGAAGAAATAGAAATAGAAATAATCCCTGGTATAGAAAAGGGGGAAAATGAACAATTACAGTCACAACCAGCAGAAGAAACAGAAGTGCTCTTGGGACAATCTGATTGGAAGGATAGTGAAGCTCCCCAAGAGCAACCTCAGCAAATGGAAGCAGTAGATAGACACGGTACTGATACACAAGAACCAACATCCCCGAACATTCTTGTTGAAGTTGCCACCCAAATTGGGGTAGATGAACCAAAGAATGAAATCATTCCTGATTTTAATGAAGAAGTCTATGTTGTGACTCATGAACCATCTCAGGGCACAGAATTAATAGAGATGGAACCTCGGCAGCATGATAATGATGAAGTTGAAAAGGATGTTCTCACACAAGAACCAACATCCCCAGAAATTTTTGCTGATATTCTCATGCAGCAAGAAGAAATCAATCCCGAGGTGGACATAATTCCTGATTTGGATCTATGAGAGGATAAAAAAATGCAATCATAGTCCTTGGGGGACACTGAAATTCTCAAAGAACAGATCCATATTACAGAGGACATGGAAGTAACTCAAGAACCACCCCATCAGCATGAAGAAATGGAAGGGCAAGGCTCTGATACACAAGAACCAGTAGCCTTGCATATCCATGTCAAAGATGCAACTGACAATCTGGCAGATGTGGAGATTAAAATTCAGGAAGAGGTTGTCACACATGAACCAACACCTTCATAATTGGCTACTGAGGTTGCTGTAGGATAACTCCAAGGAGAGGATGCTGTTACACAAGAACCAACATCCCCAGAAGTTGTTTGAGAGGCACCTATACCAGTTGAGGTTGCTATGGGAGAATTCCAAGGAGAGGATGTTGTTACACAAGAACCAACATCCCCAGAAGTTGTTTCAGAGGCACCTATACCAGTTGAAGTTGGTGTAGGAGAACTTCAAAGAGGGGATGTTGTTACACAAGAACCAGCATCCCCAGAAATTATTGCAGGAGTACCCATATAGGCAGTGCAGAATGTTCAAGCTAAATCGTCAGGTGGCCAGGTATGGACTCAACTTTCACAAAATTTTGTCAATTTGGATTCTGATAATGAAGATGATGCTGAAGATGAAAGGATCCAGAGGCTGACCCAAGAGCTCTCAATCCTAAGAATAGAAGTGAGGAAGTGGAAGTTTCAGGTGGAGAGGTATCAAGAAGGAATGGTTCCCCTTGCTGAACATAGGAAGACCATCAAGGAATTGAAGGAAAGATGGACAGAAGAACTAATGTTCCAGAAATTTTGCTGGGAAGAGATACAAAAAGCGCTGAAGGCGCTGATAAAAGTTCAAATCCATGAAGGTGGAAAAAGACCAGCTGTACACTCTCTCCTAGGAACTGTTAGGTACCAGAGCACCATCTTCCTCTTACCATGTGTTTTTATTTGAACAGTTCATTTGGTTTAAACTGAAGGTTGTAAAAGAAGGGAGACCTTATGAAATAGCAACCTCAGCTTAATTTATGGAAACATTTCTGGAAAGTGATTTTGTTGAGTAGAACTTGCTTTGTGAGCTTTATTTACATGAGTTGGCTTGTCCCTTGGACCTCCATTCGAATCCTACCCCTTTCTTAGGTGATTTTCAACTGAGGGCTTTTGCCTCCTTTGTTAGCAATCATGTTAAGTGGAAAAGATCCTTCCAAACTTTTTCTCATAATGAGTCCCACTCTAACCTTTGGGTTCGAAGTGAACCTCAAACCCCTCGTCTTCTCCTTGCTCATTAGCAGTGTAGGCTCACATGTCCCATCCAAACTTAGAAGATGATGGAACTTCAAGAAAAGGTTATCTCTACCCGTGTCAGTCAGATTTCCAAGCATCAGCAATTGGTTTTGGAAGGTATCCAACGTAGATGGCAGGCTACCTCTTCAACCTTGAGAAATAGAGATCCCTACTATTACAAGAATTTTAAACATGCACTTTATAGGGTTGAGGGATATGTGGGATGCATGAAGGAATCTGTAGTTAATTGGCTGGGACTCAAATTCAAATTCCCTCTCATATGGTGGCCAGCAAAACCATATAGGGAATACTTCTCATTGACAAAGGCATAACAGAAGAAGTGTTGGAGATATTGGGTTGTCTATAACGGATTTTTGGAAAAACAGGGAACACTTGAACTTCCATATAACTTTTCCTCTCTCCATGAACGAAGTACAATGCAAGATTCAGATTCAGACTAATGGAGGTTGTTGCATAGGGACATGCAGTAGGACAGTTGGGGGGAGATGTTGGGCCCAGAAATGACCCCTTTTTGACCACTTTTACCTACCCCTTTTTGCCTTATCTTACTCCATTATATGCACCAAACAGATGTTTTCCTTCGCTTGATCCCTTGATCCATATAGGTATGGTTAATTATTGTGTTATATTATTAATACTTATGATTGTTGTAATTAGGGCTCTATATCTTGGATTATGCTAACATATGGTGATTTTATAAAGATAATTCAAGATGTAAAGGATACAGGTGTAGCATGCTGAATGAGTCAAGAGAGAGATGGACAGTAATTGTTGAGTTGATCACCACCTATTCCATCTCTGCACAAAGGACGTAGTCAAAGGTTACTATTCCATGCAAGTTGTACAAGGGTGGCTGCAACAGGTTTGGTTGCAACAAACTTGGATGCAATAGCACGCCGCTGCTTAAGGTTAGCTGCAACCGACGGAGCATCTTCTAGATTGATCCTGTTATATCATTTCTGAATCGAGTAACAACCTTCCTCTATTTTCTGCTTCTATCTTTCCCATAGCTATAACAACGTAACATAAATGGGGCAGCCTAAAGATTAGAGATCTTCATGGCTGCCCGATATCAGTGGGTAGAAGTTACACTTGTGATTGTATAAATATTGGAAACTATTTTGAGCCAAGGGTTGGAAATTAATTGATCTTATTTGTGGTTTTGCATTCTTAAGAAGGTAAATTAGATTAAGTTGATCATGGGATGATTTGGGCTGAATAGGGAGGTAGGATAATTCATTTACAGTATCAACTACTTAGTGTTTAAACATATATAGTGCACATTATCTGTAATGTCCTCTTCCTTTTAGGCCTTGAGGCCCATACTGCTAACCTATGTGATTCTTGTGGGTTCGAGCGGTTACTGATAGCTAGGGAATCAGATCAGGATT
>LPNX010526605.1:82006-113626 GCA_001517045.1 Pseudotsuga menziesii | reverse complement strand
AGTTTCCTTCAGAAACTCAAGCACCAGTCTTATCACCAGCTACATACTCCGGCACTCCGCGATTATCAGCTCCATCTGAGCTCATCCGAAGGAGTTATCAGCATTTTCAGACCACCAGGGGCGTGAGCAGCTGCCTCATAGAACCAAGACGCTATCCTACTTAGAGGGTTCAGAACTACAGTATATTCCAGCCAATCTCTCTGGCATAGCAAGGCTATCAGCCCTGCAAATCGGCGGATCCATCGGACACCTCCTTCCTTGAGGGCATCACCTTTTTCTCTGGTTGGGCGTATTGCTTCTGGGGCATTCACCAGAGGCAGGAGATATCAGTTCCTCTCCGATCCAGTTCTCAGTGCTTGCAGACTTTATCTGAAGCAATCTAGCTCGTTATCAGTGGTAAGTGTGCATTCTATCTCACAAACCCTAACCCTAATTTTTCCTATAAAATAGGGATTTTTGCCTGGCAGTTTGTAAGCTCAGTTGTATTCGCATAATTGTTTAGAAATAGAAAATATCGGGATTTGGGATATTACAGTGGTATCAGAGCTATTTTCTTTGCCAGCTGTGGGCTTAAGAGATGAAAGGTAGATGAATACAGAAGGAGATCCTTTTGTAACTTTTAGGAGGAGGAAGAGTAGATACACAGAAGAATTTGAAGATATCCAGCTAGAGGATACCAATTCAGACATGGAACAGACAGGTATTCATTCGGATAGGGGAAAAGGAATGGGAGATGAGGAGGATCGGATGGACTTTCGCAACTTGGTCTCTGCATTGCAAGACTTAGCCAAAGGACAAAAAGAAGTCCTCAATGCAATCAGTAGGCTGTCAGCGAAACCGGAACCAGGTATCAGCAGTGCCCCCCGCTCACCAGTAGAGTGAGGATCTTCCAGCGGCAGTGGAAAGATGGCGTACACCAACATCCAAAACACTCCCCACATATACATCAGACCTACTATCAGGCCTACCATGCCTCACTTCTTGGCAGATACAGTAGGGGGCCCGGTCATGCAGGTAGAGCCCAGCGAGCCTTTTGGGGCTTATTTGCAGGAGTACAGGGACTTAGGGGATGAGTTTCATGCTGCTATGTCTTTCTCAAACTTCTACAACATGAAGAGCAGAAACAGGCCCAGGAATTTCAACAAGGGTTTCAATCACAACTATGAGCTGCAGAAGACCTTGGGCAGGTTAACTATCCCAAACTTTGATGGAACTCGCGGAGGATCAGCGAGAACATGGGTCCAAAAGTTGGATACCTATTTCCAGATCAACCCCATGACAGAGACAGACACCATTAAGCTGGCTACACTTCACCTAGACGGAGAAGCTCAAAAATGGTGGTACCACGGACTGGTGACATTGGGTCACAACACCATACATTCTTACGGTGAGTTCACTCATAAACTCATGGAGAGGTTCGACAGGAAAGATCCAGAGATCCATTTCAGGGAGTTGGATCAACTCAAGCAGACTGGTAGCGCAGAATCATTCATTTCGGAGTTTCAGAGGTTAGCCATTATGGTAATAGATGTGTCAGAGAGCAGACTAACTATGTTATTCACTGAGGCCCTCATAGAGCCACTACGGGGATGGGTGAAAGCCTACAAACCCCTCACTCTGTAGGATGCTATTAGCAGGGCAAGGGATCTTCAGGATTCAGTTCCCAAAAACAAATTCCCTATGAAAACCAATTTTCCTGTTAGGGACAAGGACATGAAACCTTTCCAGCAGGATGTGCCCAAGAAAACCTGGTTAGATGAGGACACCAGGAAATATTTGAGAAGGAAGAAGTTGTGCTTCACCTACCAGGAACCATGGGTACCAGGGCATAGGTGCACAAGGAAGGCAAAGGCACACTACATTGAGGTATATTCAGAAAGTGACGAGGATGACGACGAGCAGGAGGCCACAGAAGAGGAATCACACCAGGGTGATACACCAGAGGGAGTCATTGCTACCTTGTCTGGAGTACCGAGGTTCCATACTCTCAGGGTCAGGGGAGTAGTGCAGGGTCACAGAGTAGGAGTTTTGATTGATGGGGGAGCCACCCACAATTTCATTGACTCCGCTTGGGTAGCCAAACGAGGTATTCAGATCGAGAAGTTCGAGGGATTCACTGTAGCAGTAGCCGGGAACTCCAGCATGGAGTGCAACTACTGGATCCCAAAACTGAATGTTGCCTTGGGTAACTATCAGATGACAGACTCTTTCTATGTAGTGGATGTAGCAGATACTCATGTGGTATTAGGTGTTCAGTGGCTGTACTCTATAGGAAAATACACTACAGATTACAGGGCAATGGAAATGTAGTTTCAGGGGCCAGATGGCAAATGGGTAGTTTTGAGGGGCATGAACACTTATCCCCCAAAACCGGTCTCGTCACAGAGAATCTCGTCACAGAGAATGGAGGCAGTGCTTTGATAGGATGATATAGAATGGGATGCAGAATTTTTTGTCACCTTCAAGAAACCCCCAGAGACCAGCTCACAACACACCAGTGACATTCAAGCCTTGATACAGAAACACGAAAATGTTTTTTGGGACCTTCCATCAGGCAGACCACCAGACCGGGGCTTTGAACACATCATCGAGCTAGAGGAGGGAACACAAGCCGTCATCACCACTCCTTATAGGCATCCTAAGAGGTACAAAGATGAGATTGAGAAAACCATCAAATAATTACTGAAGCTTGGTTATATACGACCCAGTTCTAGCCCCTTTGCATCTTCAGTAGTTCTGGTTAAGAAGAAGGATGGCACTCTGCGTATGTGCATCGATTACCGAGCACTTAAAAAAAAGACCATCAAGAACAGGTATCCCATTCCCAGGATTGGAGAACTCATGGATGAACTTCGGGGAGCTCAATACTTCTCCAAGATCGATCTTCGCTCGGGATACCATCAGATCAGGGTAAGGGACCAGGACATCCCCAAAACAGCTTTTCGCTGTCATTATGGTCACTATGAGTTTTTGGTCATGCCATTTGGGCTTACCAATGCTCCAGCTACTTTCTAGTCATGCATGAACCACACCTTCAGGGCACAACTACGTAAATTTTTGCTTGTATTCTTTGATGACATCTTGGTTTACAGCAAAACATGGGAAGAGCACTTGAAACACCTGGACGAGACGTTGAGTATTTTAGAAGAACAGTCGCTTTACGTGAAAATGTCCAAGTGTGAGTTTGGCATGAAGGAAATGCTGTACTTAGGACATGTGATCAATGCAGAAGGAGTGCAGGTGGACATGGAGAAAATCCGAGCTATCATAGATTGGCCCGCGCCAAAAACCGTGACAGAGTTGCGAGGGTTCCTAGGTCTGTGCACTTATTACCGACGGTACGTTAAGGGATTCTCCCAGTTTGCAGCACCCCTCACAGATCTCACCAAGAAGGGGGCATTCACGTGGACAGACTCGGCACAGAAAAATTTCGAGGAGATGAAGGTTATCATGAGTTCTTGCCCAGTTTTAGCATTTCCAGACTTCTCACAACCCTTTACAGTAGAATGTGATGCCTCAGGAGAAGGGTTAGGAGCAGTATTGAGGCAGAATCATCACCCTATTGCATTTGAGAGCCGTAAACTGAAGAACTACGAGCGTCATTACTCCATATATGACAAAGAGATGCTAGCTATCTTGCATGCTCTCACAAAATTCAGACAGTACCTGGTGGGCAGTAAGTTCAAAATCAAAACAGATCATAACAGCCTCAAGTATTTCTTGGAACAGAAGGAACTGAATGGGCGACAACAGAAATGGGTCAGCAAGGTACAAGCCTATGATTTCGAGATCGAGTATGTGAAAGGTAAGAATAATGTAGTCGCTGATGCATTATCCAGGCGCCCATCCCCATTATCTCTCAGTAGTATATCCACGGATTGGAGGGCACTTCTCTTAGTGGAGTACTCCAAAAATAAATTCGCCTGCGAATTATTGGATGGGTAAATTCAGGATGACAGGTACAGGATTGTGGACGACATCATCTACTACAAGGACAGAATATACCTCATTCCAGAATCCACATTGCGGAAGAAGATCATCCAGGCAGCCCACGATTCTCCTTTATCAGGGCATCAAGGGTTCTTAAAAACCTACCGGCAGATCAGAGAGAGGTTTTCATGGAAGGGCCTCAAGGGGGAGATTATGCAGCATGTCCGGGAATGTAGCATCTGTCAGCAGAACAAGGTTGAGAACACCCATCCGGCAGGGCTACTACAGCCACTACCGATCCCAGAACAAAAGTGGGAGAGCATCTCCATGGACTTCATTACAGGCTTGCCCAAGGTCCAAGGGAGAGATTGTTTATATGTAGTAGTTGACAGACTGACCAAGTTTGCACATTTCTTCTCGATACCATCAGACTACTCGGCAGCTCAAGTAGCAGAGTTATTTTTCAGGGAGGTTTTCAGGTTACACGGGTTGCCTAAGACCATTGTCAATGATTGGGATAGCAGGTTCACGAGTGCCTTTTGGCAGGAATTGTTCAGATTGGTGGGGACCGAACTGGCTACTAGTACGAGTTATCACCCCCAGAGTGACGGACAAACAGAAATAGTCAACAAGTGGATCGAAGGATATCTCAGGAACTACGTAGCAGGGCAGCAGCGAACCTGGATCAAATGGCTGCACCTAGGAGAGTATTGCTACAACACTACTTATCACATGTCTATTAGGATGACTCCTTTTAAGGAATTATATGGTTATGAGGCCTTGGACTATGCGGATTTGGCATTTGGAGACAGTAGGGCTCCTAAGGCTAAGGATTGGATACAAGATAGTCAGGACATCCTGAAAGTATTGAAAGAGAATTTACAGACAGCCCAGAATCAACAGAAGCTATATGCCGACAAACACAGGATTCAGCGGAGCTTTGAGGTAGGGGATTTAGTCTACTTAAGGCTCCAGCCTTACAGATAGTCGTCACTTAAAAAGAAAGGAGCAGAGAAATTAAAACCCCGCTTCTATGGACCATACAAAATAATTCGGAAGGTGGGAGAGGTGGCATCAGAGAAAGCAAAATCCACAATGTGTTCCATGTGTCCAGCCTGAAGAAGACCCTTGGGCAACACATTGCTCCATCTATCGAATTTCCCCCTTTAGATGATGAAGGACTGCTGATACCGATTCCTGAACGGATCATACAGACCAGAGAGAGGAAGCTCAGGAACAGAGTGATCAGAGAATATTTGGTTCAATGGATAGAACTACCACCAGAGGATGCCACTTGGGAAGGTGAACAGGTATTGCAGCATCCCAGTTTGAAGTTGCTTGAGGACAAGCAATCTCGAGCGGGGAGGACTGTAATGTCCTCTTCCTTTTAGGCCTTGAGGCCCATACCGCTAACCTATGTGATTCACACTAGCCACAAGGGCTGTCAGAAAAACATCAATGGTGAGTTAAAGCATCTAAGGACAGTCTTGAAAAACAATGGCTATGACAATAAGGATATTACAAGAGCATTCAAAAAGGCTCAAGATCCCAAGGTGAGGATCCTTGATAATGTAAATGAAAGTATCGTGGTGCTCCCATACATTCAAGGAACAACCGACAGGGTGGCAAAGATCCTTAGAAAAAGGAAAATAAAGATTGCTTTCTCTCTACCAAACTCGCTCAGAAACATGTTGGATAAAGCTAAAGATCCTATTGATCCCAAGCATAAGAAAGGTGTGTATGTAATCCCTTGTTCGTGTGGAAGATTGTACATCGGCAAGACCGGACGTTCAGTGTAAGTAAGGTTAAAGGAACACTGTGCTGATATCTTCCATGGTCAATCCAAAACATTTGCTATAGCAGAGCATTCTGAAGACACAAATCATCATATCTGTATGGAATATGCCAAGGTAATTGCTACAGAAGATCACTACAATAAAAGACGCATCAGGGAAGCTATCGAGAATGAGAAACATCCTCAAAATCTTAATAGAGACGATGGATTGGACCTATCCAACTCTTGGAAACCGTTAATCCAAACCTTAAGAAAGAATGTGAAATCTTAATAATTTGTAGTTGGAACCGACATGAAAACCCTAATCTTAAAAAAATACAAACTATTATTAATATATTCTCTTTTACATTATCCTTGAGATCGATTTCTCCTGAAGATGGACGCAGGCTTGCGATCCGAAACGTATGTAGAGACACAAGTTTCTCACACAGGAATCCATAACTCTGAAAAATAAATTATATGTTATTTGTTCAAAAATCATTCTTAATTTTATTCTGCAAAATGGAATGATCTTAGTAAGATTAATAGGTCTTTTTCAATATGTTAAAGTATTTTTCCGACTGACGAAAACATTCAATCAACATAAAAATTGGTTTTGGTTTCGGTCCGAGTTGACCCTCGACCGGTTTGACTCCCCGTTTAGAGTTTTAAAACATTGGGGCTCAACTTTTGCATGTCTATTTCTTAACTTCAAGCAAAGCCAGACATTATCAATTGTATATCCCATGTTAGATTCAATATAGACAATATGCTACCAAATATCATGAGTCGCATGAAACAGAAGTATCAAGAGATGAAGATTTCTTCTCTTTTGTAACAACTACAGTTTGAATTTTGCATTTTAATCCCACGTTTTTATTGGTCCTAAAAACTTGGAGTATATATGTTGTTAACACCAGTGTCTATGGAAACCCCAACCTTCGATCCATAATCCATTCTTGTTGAAGAGAGAAACAGGGGAAGTTGATAAATTAATCAGTGTTTGCAAATCTTGATATTTTTATTTCTCAATCCACCAATGCACAAGCAGTGTTGACTTTTCTAAATAATTTCTCTGTCATTCACATACCTTCTAAATCGTCAATCAAACATTGTGGCCTGGCAACATGCTCATGGTTTAATTATGCCTTGGTGATCGCCTTTCATTTGATGTGTCAAGACCATATTCATTGCGGTTCATAGAAGTCATTTTTTGAAACCATTTTCTCGACAAGCGAGAACCACCTTTTGTGTATGATCTGTGGTTTTGGTAGTTGCACGTTGGGCACATAACTTTCCATTGTGGCTATTGTATGGACTTGTTTCGACATTTAAAAAAACTTGATTTAGACTTGACTTGGATGCATATCTCTTGAATGGGTGACTTGACTATCAACTTGTGGTTAGGTGGAGGCATAATTGGTTTTAAAATTATTCTAAAGATTAGGGTTTTAGTAGAACCCAAGGCTTTATTTTATTTTTGCATTAAAATAATTAAAATTTTAAACCAAACACTCTTCCTGCTCGAGCAAACTGAGCCACCAGTTTATGGTTTATGGATTCTAGGTTGATGAAAGTAAATTTTAGGCGCAACCAACTTTGTCCAAAACTACATTTACTGAGGGATTTGACTTTAAACAACAATTTAGAGAATTAGATTTAAAATCTGGGAAGAAATCTTAGTAACCTAAATAAATATATACAGGAACTATGGAGGTGAAATATTTACTAAAATGGAAGGAAATGGAGAGCCAAATTTGCAAAACATTGTGTAATGAGGAAAACATTGACGGGATTTTCATGTGATAAACTTTGGCTCCAACCGGCGGTAGTGTCTTCTTGCTTGACACTAAGAACTACATGCCAAGTTCCTTATCCATTGCTTTGAAAAATAGTCCCCGTTCAATCTCTAAAATCTGTGACTGCATAAACCTGCCTGTAACCCTGTCACTGAAATCATCTTTCTTTGTTCTTTGTGCCTCCTCATTTACCAGTGAAACAAACTATTTGTACAAACTAAAATAAAACTGAAACTCATCTGCAAACTGAAGTTAGATGCTGGGCTATGAGCATATTTATATACATGAATATCTAGACTAATCAATTCAACCAACTAATAAGGTGAAATGAAATTTCCAATGCATCCAACTAAACATTTGACTATATAGCTGAACGATGTACTAGCTTATGGATTTCAATAGAAATTGCAGTATGAAAGGGGAATCCATATTCATAATGATAAAATAATGCAAGACTTACATTGTTAAAAGTATTCAGGTATGCCGCCATAGGATCATTGAGATTATGAGAAAACACCTCCTGATTAAAAATAAATGTCTCACCCTTATCATCTTTATTGGACTGTATTTGCATGATTTCTGCTTCTTCAATTTCTTTTAAAACTTCATCTATTCTCTGAATGTCAACCAACTCTCCTACCCCCTGTTTTTGTGTATCCTCAATATGAAATAAGCAGGTACTTGTTTTTCTTAACAACTTGAAGCAGTAATATGTTTATCCTCAAGAAAAAGAGTCAGTATATCTTCATAAAACTCATCATTAACATCTTCATATACAACATCATAAACTGATTTCTCACAAGGATATTCACTGTCAATTAGCTGTACTACAAATTCTTGAATCCGATTTCTAAAAGTTACCCTTTCTTTAAAGGCTGTTTCATTTTAGCTATAGACAACAAATATTCATTTTCAAAATCCCCCAGATTTGTATCCATATCAACAAAAGAAAATGCATACCTTTCTTGGTTTCCCTAACTTGGTTTTCCTATAGAAAAATAATTAGCAAAAACATAAATACTTGTATTAAAACGTTTATGTTCACATACCATTTTTGTTTACCCATTCAAAGGATATTTGCATGTGTTGATACTCTTCATAGACACTTTGATTTTGAAAATGATTTTCTACTTGGAGAACGAAGTCATTATGTTGATCTAAGACTGGAATTTGAAGTTCTTCCTGGATACTCAAATTATCCCGAGGATTTCTTGTAATTCATTTGACATCCTCTTCCCCTAAATCTTCGAAAGACCAAGGGTTTGCAATAGACTCTATCTTGACATCATTTTCTTGACATAAAAATATTCTTGAACTTTATCAAAATTTTCATGATACTCATCACATAGCTCCTCCTTGAAATAGAATTGTGAAGAAAACATATAACTAAGCCTGTACTATTCAATTGGTTGTTTCATGATTTTATCACATCATTTCCAGGCTTTTGATATATAATCTTAAAAGCAGAAAATAACTCTTCATCTTCTTGAAAATTTTCATGTTCATTTTGTTGGAATATATTAAACCCACTCATAACTTAGGATAAAATAATTAATCATTATTTGATTAATTATTCACCCACTAGCTTAATTAGTTGGCATCCACTTGCACCTTAAAGTCAATACATGCCTTCTATATCCTAGGAATGGTTTATTTCTAATTCTTAGTTGAGATTGGCACCTTTTGACCATCTAGAATTAGTATACAACACTTTACATCATATTCTACTTTATTCTGCTTTTCCTGCTTTTCTATGGATAAGGTAAAGCTAGTCAAACTAGGAAACTGGGTGCATTTGTTGCCAACCCATCCTTCATGAATTTTCCTCCATTTTCTAGGATTAGCATGATTTTTCCATCTCCTTGAAAAATCACTCATTCTTTTTCCAATTCTTGAGGTCCTTAATAGATTTGGGAAGTGCTTTAGCCACCTATGGGGGTTTGCTATATTTTGGTAAGTAAGCATTTTTGAGCTTTATGAGTTGTCTCCATACAAATCGATTTTAATATGAGGGATGTACTTTTTATGTACACTATTATTCATCATTATTCAATGGAAGGATACACACCAATATTCATCTCTTCATTCATGTGATTTAGTCTTTTTTCTTCTCTCTATTTTTTTCTATGTATGCTTGTGAGAATTCTAGTAGCAAGATCTATTTCCTATGCTTCTTCTTACCATAATTTCTCATAGAATTGATCTATTGTTTCTACATGGTATTAGAGATATGGGGAGCACAACCATGAAATATTCTACATGGTATCAGAGTAGCAAGGTTTATCAAGTTCTATAGAGTTGAGGAGCGCATCCAGTCTCCTATCCCTCTCTGAAGAAGAGCTTGTCTAGCTTATAAGATTTTCTCCTAGTTTGTTTTGCAGGTTGTAGAGAGTTTATTCTTGAGCACATCAATTCATCAATATGGATTCCCCTTCATAAAAAATTCTTACCCCCTTCAAATACCGTGAATGGAAAGCCAAAATCTCTATTCTATTGTGCAGTAGAGGATTGTACAAGGTTACTCTAGCTTTGGAAAATGAGCCCAATGCTGATATTGAGAAAGCTAAGTGGCACAATAGGTTGGATGAAGCCTATGGATTACTTTTCCTCTCTATTTCTCCTGATCTATTCTTTCATCTAGATGGTTTGACCACTCCAAACAAAGTATGGACTCAACTGGAGTCTCTCTTTGGAGTTCAAGATGAGCTAAGAGTGCATCAATTGGAGATTGAGTTCTTCTCACTGAGTCCAAGAAATTTAGAATCTCTTGAGGGTTTCTTCACCAAGTTCAAGTAACTTGTTCTAATTCTCAAGCAATGTGGGATTGAGAAAGAAGATGATCAATTAATCCTTTCCATTATTTCAAAATTGGGTCCCGATTACTCAGTTTTTGTGTCTACTTTTCATGCTACTAGGCTTGTTGTTCCTGAGTGGAAAATGCCTTCTTTAAATTCTTTTCTTGATTCACTAACAAAGGAGAAAAATAAATTGATCCTTATGGGTTTCCTTAATTCTCCCAAGATAAATGATTATGCTCTCTTGGTTCAAGGAAAAAAGAATGTCAAATCCAGAGAAAAGCAAATCGTGAAGAAGCCAAAGTTAGAAATTGAAGATGAAGATTCTTATGAAGATTCAATGAATAAAGTTAAGAAGAAAGGGAGCACATCCAAGTGTTCTTATTAAAGAAAGGGTTTTCATTCAGAGAAGAAGTGTTTCAATAAGAATATGGACATCATGTCTCATCTTCTTGAGAAGCACAAGATCAAAGTTCCAGAAGAAGTAGAAAAGCCTGCTGATTCCTCAGAACAATGTCAAACTGCACAGTTCCAAGGTGATATAACTTATGCTCTGAGTGCCAGAGTTTTCTCCTTTTCTCATGTCTATGATATATATTTAGTTCTTGATATATTAGAATCATAAATATCAGATCCTTTCTTTGATAATCCTCCTCTCAGTCTACTAGATTCATCTCCCAAAAAATGTGATTTTTCACTAGATATTGACTTGTCTTTTAGAAGCTCTTCCTCACAAGATTGTATATCTGATTTCAAAGATGGTTTGAAGAATGATATGAATTTCATGACACATATCATACCACCATACATACAATCTACCATACCTCTGAATAGTCCTAAGACTATACAAACCCCAAGTTCACTAGTTGATTCCTCATTGGTCTCTTATGTAGTGTTACTTATCTTACATGGTTTGAAGTATTTCCTATCTTTCTGTGGCTGGTTAACCATGACCTTAGTCATATTTGGATTGATATTAAAATTTTTTGGATCTGTTCTAAAGACTTATGGTTCAGGTCTTATGCCCATCCATCATTCATATTTTTACACCTATCAGTTTTTCCCAGTTGCTCATAATTTTCCTAGTCTAGCCCTATAGCCTCATGGAGCCACTGAAGCCTTTGTCTTTGCTGTTCCATATGCTAATATTTCTTATATATCAGAGTTTTATCAGCCTCATATCCGATCTATACAAATGCTACATCATATTGGAATATTGACATGTGATTCACATCACAATTTTGCAGCTATTCAGGGAATTGGGTGTGAAATAAAATATCTTAATTTTTGTACTCTTTGGGGTGTGAAATACAACACTTATCAGTAGATTCTGCTTTATTCTGCTTTTCTTGCTTTTCTATGGATAAGGTAAAGCTAGTCAAACTAGGAAACTGGGTGCTTTTGTTGCCAACCCATCCTTCATAACTTTTCCTCAATTTTCTAGGATTAGCATGTTTTTTCTATCTCCTTGACAACTAAATCATGCTTTTTTTGATTCATGAGGTCCTTGATAGATTTGGGAAGTACTTTAGCCACCTATGGGGTTTGCTATATTTTGGTAAGTCAACCTTTTTTAGCTTTATGTGTTGTCTCCATACAACTCGATTTTTCTATGAGGGATGTACTATTTATGTACATTATTATTCATCATTATTCAATGGAAGGATACACACCAATATTCATCTCTTCCTTCATGTGATTCAGTCTCTTTTCTTCTTTCTATTTTTCTTGTGTATGCTTGTGAGAATTCTTAGTAGCAAGATCGATTTCCCGTGCTTCTTCTTAGCATCATTTCTCATAGAATTGATCTATTGTTTATACACATTTTGCTTTAGCCATATTCCATGTGCCTCTTTATCATTATGAATAGGAGAAAAAAATATAGATAAACCCTTACTGTGAAACTTATCAATACAAACCAATTTTTTGAAGCTTCAGAAGGCATTTCAAATTCATGATCATTTTAAGACAAAGAAGCAACAATATGCTCAACAAGATCTTGATTTTGTTTGTCTACAGGAGGAATAAATACTATACATTTTTGAAAACCTTTGGTGGCATTCTCATCCTTAAACTTGGTAGCAGCGTCTCGTGTCTTTTTATTTTTGTAGTGATCTTTTTTCTCTGTACGCTATAGAATCTATGGAATTAGGAGGGAAACTCCTCACCCATTCTTTGGAGTCTCCTTCTAACAAATAGTATAGCATCCTCATGTTCAACCCATAGATCATCAATGAACTTTTGGAAGGTCGAGACATGTTTTTCAGCAGTGATTTGATCATCTCCATAAAATTTAGGAAGCCAATCCTCCCAATCCTCAATGTCAGGCACACTATTAGGAAATACATACACCATAGGAAAATCAAGTAGGGCATACCTCGCAGACACCCATGCAACAGTGTTGTTGAAACAATGTTGATTTTCTAGGTCAACCTTTGATTAAAGAATCCTCTTAAAAAACTAAACAACTCAATATACGATTCGTGTTCACATTTAAGAGTCAGAACTTGTATTTGTCATGTTCCTGGGAAAATATACTTTCTATTTTGTTCCTCTGCAATGACGCCAAATAGAGCTTCCTCAAGATGTTCCTTGATCCTTAGAAACTATTTTGCTTTTCCCTTTCCCACTTTCGCCTAAAAAGTAGGATTTTCTTTTCATTTTTCTTTTACTTGTCTTAGGTGTGCCATTTTAACCCCAGGTATCCCTCCTTTCAAACAATGGCCCTCATATTAGCCATGTCTTGATTCATAAAGGATGACTCAACCACGTCGATCCACCGGGTTGTGGGAGAGTTAGTAGTGTATAAATGCAGAGTATGGGCATTCTTTGATGACACTTGTTAGGGTCAAGAGAACACACATGGAATATGAGGTATAACGTATATTACAAACAATAATTTTATATTTTTCTTAGGTTTCGCTAACCAAGGAACAAATAATCAAGTAGAGTTGACCGCACTAAAATTCTTACTCTGCCAAGCATGGGATGCTAGGGTAAACAATCTACAAGTGTATGGTGATTCTATGCTAGCCATAAAATGGATGTTTGGGACTTGCAACATGGATAATCTAAGTCTCTAAGACCTGGGAAGGTTCTTAAAAGAACTATCATAAAATTTCTAGGCAATTGATTTCCAACATGTCTATCGTGAACATAATCACACTGTTGGTCACCTCTCCAAGGAGAAACTTTGGTGCATTCTAGGTATGAATCGAATCATGTGATCATATAACTTTGAAAAACACCACTCCATAGTATTTTTTGATGACTTTTGATTTAAGTTAGTCACAACCTTTTTGTTTTCCCTACAAAAAACCAGTCTTAGTTTTTATTCAATAATTTGTATAATTTTTTGTAGCTCTCTAGACATATAGTTAGAAAACTAAGAATTAAACAATCTTAAATACATATTTACTATTCAATAGAAATTAGTGAATATGCAATACAAATAAGTGGAAGGAGAAGCATGATCAATCCTAGAGATGCACCACTTAATATTTAGTGATAGTTGCATTTGTCGACACCTATCCAACATTACCCTGAGTTTCACAACATGATCCTTTATTAAAATCAAACTGTATATTATCCAATCATCTAGGTATGCCTCTATAAAAACTTGATGACTATGGGAAATACAATAGGCTCATTCTTTTAGTCTATGTTGTAGGAATATGAACACCATTCCATGCAGAACATGGGTTTTTTTATTATCTTCCTTAGCTATTTGAAGCCAATGATATCTTAAAAATCCATATGTAAAATAGTATGCGTCATTCCATGTGCTTTCCAAAATTTTAGCACTAAATGTGTTAAGAAATGGGTCATATACATGGGTCCTCATTAATTCTGTGGACACACATGGGTTCCACCTATTTTTTTACATGTATCGATTTTGATGACTCTATTTGAAGCCAACATTTTATTGATTTCTTGTTTCACAACAAGAAGCTCTAGCCTTTGCTTGATGACCAGGCTATAAACTTTATTTTTCTACCTCTATAGACTCTGGATCCTTTGTGCAGACAACCCCTCACATCATCTCCATTGCATTACATAGACCTTTTTTCTAATCTGCATCAAACATGTGTGCCTTTTATGGAGCCCTATGGATAGGCCCCTGATCTACGACCCCCATACCGACTCCTATATTGGCCCTGTCATGAGTAACGATACTTATGGTATATGCATGACCCATCGCCTTGAGTGATGATATTTATGGTATATCTGCAATCCACTAGATCTTCCCTACGTGACCTTATCTCAACATTGACTATGTTGATCTCATGTTGTCTTTTGTCCGATGCCTCCCTTTTCTTAATTAGCTATGGACAATCTTTAATGTTATTCCAGCCTTTCGATAGTGGCCATAGTGAGGATGATGATATGTTATCCTGGTTATGCTTATGTCCTATCTCAAAGTGCTTAGTGAGCATCGATAATACACAATAATCCTTTGTGCATTAAGTGTTTGTCCTGCAAAATTGTAATGTATATGGTGAGGATCACGACCTGAATTTCGACATATATTTTATATCCCCAATTTTCCTTTCCCATTAAAAAATTCACAATAATGGTGGTACATCATTGGAACATTGGGGCAAATATTTTGCAAATGGCCTTTTTTCTTGCACAACGTGCACCACATTGCCTCCTTTCTCTTTGCTTTCTATTTTCCAACTCTTGAATATGCTTAGATAACACCGTCAGTTGATTACTAGAACTACGTCAATCCTAGAGTCAATCTAGGAAGCAATGTTTCAACCAATCCAATAATATAATCCATTGTAAATTTTAAAGCTTCGCGTTGCATAAAGAACAATGATTGTTGCAATGATGTTTCTAAAGCTTCATGCTGTGTCAAAAATAGTTATTGTTGCAATGGTGTTTCTAAATATTTATGTTGTGCCAAAAATCGTTATTGTTGCAATGATGTCCACATGCGAGGTCTTAATGTGTCAGTAAATCATTCTTTATGTTGCACCTCTTGGATGGTGTTGTAACGCAAGCAAATCAACAAACCTTTTGCTTGATCTCTTTTAATTTTGTAATGCTCTACTGTTTTGACTTTAATTATGTAAACTCCATTTCTTCTTGACACCAACATTTGTTATCTTCATGTGCTTTTTTTATTGTCTTTATCATCTTTTTTAAGGATTTGCTACCTTTACCATATTCATTCATTCCTTGAATATCTTATGACATTGACTTCGAGTATTAAGACATTGACTTCTTTGCCATGCAATGCTTACCCTTCCATCTCCACGGGGCATTATAACAATCCCCATTTCATGATCCACCTTAATAAGGGATTTCCTCAATTAGTCTTGGGTGTGGTCAACTCCAAACCATTGCTTTCAAAAAAACCTTTTATACCAAAAATCAACCACTTGAGTCAACTTATGTTCATATCGCTTGATCTCAACTCAATTCTTTGGCATGGAAGCCAACATCCATGCTTCTAATCATGACTTGCTACACATTTTTCTTCTATTGTTATTATTTAATCCAATGAAATGTACATCACAGGAAACCCTCTGGTTACTTCCCCTCATTTTGAGGATGGTATTGTTGATTTTTGTACCCAGGAAAGTGTTCCCCTAGGTGACTTTAGCCTTAGTCACTTAAAGGGGAAAATAAAGTGACCCTTGCATTAAATGACTTGAGATGAACATTTAATCTGACTTTACAGAATAAAGTCACTTTTTGGAAAATTTAAGTGAGCTGGGTGAATTTAATTTTTAAATGAGATTTATGAGCATTTAATCTCATTTGCTCATCTCATCTAATCTCCACCATTGAATTAGATGAACGCTAGGGTTCTCACAAAAAAGGCAAGGAAAGGCCATATCACTCACTTTTGCAGATTGAAGTTAGGAGAGGAGAGAAGAGAGGAGGCATGATTTTCGAGGCAGTCCATTTCAAGCAACACAAATTTCGAAGAGAATTTTTTTGGTTTGGAAGGTGACCATACAACACAGTTTTTTGATGCCACAATTTTAGAGGACAGGCTGGGCACACATACTGAAAAGGTTTGCACAACTTTCAAGGCCATGTTTTGCATAGAAATCGAGGCCGTAAACAGACACATTTTTCGAGGTCCACACAGTCTGTAGAGACTGTCCTTTTTGCACACAAATCGAGGGAATATTTTTGCACAAATTTCAAGGTGTTGGGTATAGAAATTGAGGGACTATTTTGCACATATTTCAAGGCTTAGTTTTGGCACAAAAATCAAGGAGAAATTTTGGCACAAAAATCGAGGAAATTTTGGGTGCATTTAATGCAGTAGAGATAAGTTGTACTTTACACTGTACTTGTTGTTCCATTTTACTGAAGAAATAAAAATACTCCCTCCTAACAGGTTTTCCCCTTGTGGGTTTTTCCTAGGCATGTTTTCCAAAAATTATCGTGTTTGAAAATTTCATGGTGTATACTTAATTTTTTTTTGTCATTAAATGTATGTTTCGTTAGTGTTTTTATTAGTCTGAAAATTTGGGTAATTTCTAGCCTTCATTAAATTTTGGGTTGGGCATTAAACAATGAATATTTTTGACATTTAAACCGATGGGTGAAATTGAGAGAAACTTACATGGTATCAGAGCTGAGTCGGGAAGAAAATTTATTTTTGTAGACAGAAAAGTAATTTCCAGAACTCAGAAAATTTCTTTTGACAATAGCAGCATCTTGTTGAAACTTGAACTTTGAAAAATATGACTTCAACCGGACTGAGAATAGAGGATAGGATTGATGGAGCTGGGAATTTTGTCCCATGGAAGGCCAAGATATTCCTTGTATTGGAAGATAATGAGCTATGCGATGAGGTAGTCAATCATACTACAACTCACCCCATTGTCATTCCTAATGCTACCACAAATCCAGTTGGAATGACTTCCATCAATAAGAAGGACATTAAGGCCAAAAGGATAATTCTTGATGTAGTTAAAGACCATGCTATTCCTAACATCTTGAGTAAAGACCGTGCAAATAAAATGTGGGATGCTTTGACCGGATTGTTTCAAAGCTCAAACGAGAATAGGAAGATGGTTTTGAGGGAGAAGTTGAAGAGTGTTAGGATGGTCAAAAGGGAGGCTATGTTGTATTACCTTAATAGGATCCCTTGGGTGACAGATGAACTTGCAGCGGTTGGGGAGGTTGTCCTAGTGCATAGCTAGTGCAGACATATATGAATGGGGTGTCAAAACCTTGGGCTGTGTTTGTGGAGGCTTTGGTGGCTAGGGAGAACTTACCTACATGGGACATGATGTGTGATGATTTTGTTTAGGAAGAGACTCGGAGGGGTATTATGTATGGACATGTTGATAGAGAGAGAGCATCTATCATCACCAGTGAAGATGTTGATAGAGAGAGGTAGTTTTCCTTGTTGACATACCATTATTATAGTGCATCCACTTCCAATACTTGGCATATTGATAGTGGAGCTTCGAGCTACATGACAGGTGCTCGAGAGATGTTCTCCGAACTTTCATAGAAAGAGACTGATGTTGAGGTGGTGTTGGGAGATGACTCAGCTGTCAGAGCAATTGGGCATGGGAACATTACATTTCAGAGGGAGTCTATGAGTCCTATGGTTTTGAGAGATGTATTGTACGTACCTGGGATGAGAAATAACTTGGTTTTAGTTTCCATGATTGAGGATTGGGGTCTTGGGGTGTCCTTCCTAGATGGACATGTGTGTGTGTTTCCCAAGATTGCAGGACCATCTACTTCATTTTCCATTGGAGTTAGATGTGGGAAACTGTACATGCCCTTATTTCAGCCTCAACATGCCTTGGCACATAGCAGTGACAGTGAGATTTGTGAGATGTGGCATAGGAGGATGGCTCACTTGCATCATCCAACTTTGGGGTTGTTGAGACATATGGTTACAGGTTTACTAGAGTTCATCACAGAGCATAGTGATGTTTGCAGGGGGTGTTATTTGGGAAAGTACACCAAGACTGCTTTTCCTAGCAGTGACAGTAGGTCAATAGGGATTCTTGACATGATACATTTAGATTTGTGTGGAGTGATGTCATCTATTTCTTTGAGATGATATGAGTACTATGTGACATTCATTGATGATCATTCCAGGAATACTTGGATCTACTTTTTGAAGAGCAATAAATCTGAGGAGGTCTTGCAGAGATTCCAAGACTTCAAAGCTCTTATGGAGAACCAGATATGGAGGAATATACGGGCTCTCAGATTGGATAACGGGGGTGAGTATACCTCCAAGGAGTTTGATGGATATTGTAGACATGAGGGCATCAGGAGGCAGTTGACGGTTCCATACACTCCAAAGCAGAATGGAGTGGAAGAAAGGAAGAACAATTCCATTGTTGGAGCATCCAGAGCTATGTTACATGACCAATCACTTCGTTTCTTCCTTTGGGTAGAGGCATGCAGTATCGAAGTTTATCTTCAAAACATGAGTCCCCATCATCCCGTGGGGAACATGACACCTGAGGAGTGTTTCACAGGAAAGAAGCATGAGGCTAACCATTTTGGCATATTTGGTAGTTTGAATTACTCTCATGTCCCTTCTAAGAAGAGGAAAAAGTTGGAGCCCACCGCAGAGAAGGACATCTTTGTGGGATATGATGAGACTTCAAAGGACTTCCATATTTACCTTCCTTTTCAGAGGAAAGTTGTTGTGAAAATGGATGTGGAGTTTGAGGAGGAGCGAGCCTTCAGGAAGTCTAGAGAGTTAGAGCAGGGAGAGTAGTAGGTTCCTACACCTCAGGTTGTTTCACAGGTATCATTAGTGCAACAGACAAGTTCATAGGTTTCTGAAGTTACTAGACCACACAGTATGGGCACAAGTTCACCAGGTTCAATGATTCATCCAATAGGATCTTTAGGGATAGATTTTGGGTATCAAGTTACATGTTCACCGTATAGAGTATCAAGATCATAGAGTTCACCAGTTGTTGGTACACCAACTTCTGGTTCACAGGCTATTGGTGCTTCTACCTCTGGTAGCTCACCAGATGAGGACATACCAGTGTAGGAGCAACCTTCAGGGAAGAAGAAGCTTAAGTGGCTTCGAGACACCTTGAAGGAAGCTCAGGAGTTTGGGACTCCTAGGAAGCTAGTAAGGACTATTGATATTCCATATAGATTGGGCATGGCATTAGTAGCTAGTCTACATGATTAAGAGCATTCTACTTTTGAGGAGGCCTCCCAGCATCATGTTTGACGAGATGCAATGATGGATGAGTACCATTCCATCATGAATAACGATGTATGGGAGATAGTTCTGATACCTGAGGGGAAGTCAATGGTGACTTCTTGGTGTCTTTACCAGCTAAATCATGTTGTTTATGGTAGCGTGGAGAAGCACAAGGCCATGTTTGTAGCGTGAGGTTTTTCAGAGGTTGAGGGAGTGGATTATGATGAGACCTTTGCGTTGGTTTCTCGTTATACTTCTATTAGGGAATTTATTTCCATTACGACAGAAATGGGTTGGAAGATCCATTAGATGGATGTGAACCACATTTCTGAATGGAATCATATAGGAGGAAGTGTATGTTGAGAAACCTCAGGGCTTTGAGATTCATGAGAGAGATTGTCATGTTTGTAGGCTGAAGAAAGCCTTGTATGGGTTGAAGCAAGCTCCTAGAGCTTGGTACTCCATGATTAACTCTTACTTGCAGCGGATGGGGTTTCAGAAGAGTGAGGTAGATCTGAATTTTTATTTCATCATGGTTGGAGATGATCCACTCATTAGTACAAAAGCAGGAATTATCTACTAGGTGACTAAAAAATTCAGTCACCACGGGTTTTTCAAGTGATTTACTACTAAATATGAGCAATTTTGGTTGACCCAATTATAAACGACTAAAATTAATGATTAATTTAGTTACCAGTTAACAAATATGACTAGATAAAATGTGACAGAGTTAAAAATGACTAATTTAGTCATGACATACAAAATGACTAGTTAGAAGAATATGAATTAGTCATTTATGTTAGTCATTTTTAATTGTGTCATGGAAAATTGCAAATTTGCCAATGAAGTGTAAATTTTGTAATTTGTTTAACCTTATATTAGTAATATTGATGGTATGCACCTCGATCTTCAGAGATCCAACAAAGTAATTGCACGAAAGATACATCTCAGCAATAAGAGAGTTCCTAGAGCATCTCCAAAATTAATAAAGATGCACTAAAAAATCCTAATAAGGGGTGGACTCAAAATGGTATACCCTAGACAATGTTGTAGAGACAAAATCTATAAGAAGGACCACCTTATAGCAGGGGAAGCCAATGCAGTCATAGGTGGAAAAATCCTTGACAATGTCCAAAGTAGAGAATATTTAGTGGATAACATATTCATTGATATTCTTGTTAGTAACTACCAACTACTCAATGACATGCTATCATGAATTTGGTCCTTCCCTTTACAAAGTAAAATGGAATTCTAGACATCATTCAGCTGGACTTAATATCTCAGTGCGTGTATATGTTTTCCATGTTAATGAGTTTTTCCAGGCTTAGTTGCTGGACAAAAATCTGTTGGAAACACAGTATGTTCCATACCCTTTGCCAACATTTTTAATATACTAGCATAAATTCTTCTCTTTCTCATTCTCCACCATATTAGTGTCATAGACCTGGGCATCTGTATGGATCCCCAAACTTTCCAATTATAGGGTAAAATAACCGGTCTCAATCAACTCACTAACCTTCATTTGTTACTTCTCTAGTTTAACCATTGATTGTATTTCCTCACTCCTAGTACTAGATATTATAGTAATCCCCTTAAATACTGGTGAACGGAGTATATATGCAACTAGGAATTTATACATGGCCTTTTCTAATGAGTTTTGTAAGGAAGGACATAACATAGAATAACACCATTATTGGGATCTTATCCCTTAATAATGCCAAATATATAACCATTGAATAGGACTATGGTAGCTATATAGGAGGTATACCTAAAAGATGTGGGAGCAACATAGATCTTGTTTATACGGGGCTTCTCTGCAGATATTATTTGTTTTTAACATATTGGGTGGTTAAAAACCTCTACCTCTATTAGCTTAAGCAATTAAATTTATTTTTTACTCTCATTCTTCCCCTACCATAAATTTGATTTTGTTTCTTACTTGGGAGAAGAGGTAGTAAAAGTAGAGCCTTAGCCATTTCTTAACCCTGATTGGGCTAGCGTAATACTATTTTAAGGTACCAAAGGTTGCAGTAAAATATAAGAGAGAGGGTCCTAAAATATACCCAATCATATTTGACTATGATGTAATAGAATTGTTTTAGGTGGTTTACTTAGTTTCTTCTATTCAACTCTTCTTACTTCTATACATTTCATGAGAGTATGTCCCCTGCATTTTAAAAAAAAGTTTAGTACTTAATATTACAAGGATTCCTAAAAAAAAGTTTCACAAAGACACATTTAGTAATCCCTTTAAATATAAAAGCCAATAGAAAGCCCTTTCATATCCAGACAATCCATTTAAATATAAAATCCCATATGGTATTATGCTTTCACTTGTGCTATAATTGAGTATTGTTAAAATTTATTTAACTATAATTAATTTCATTGGTATTAAAATTTATTTAGATATAATTGAAACCTTTATATACCATTGAGTTATAATAATTTCTTACCTTAGAATTGGGGTTGATTTTCACAGTTATTCATCCAAGTTAAAAGCAAACATGGTTTTCAGTTTTAAATGCACCTTTCCAAGAGATGTGTACCTCCTAAATGCATACTAATTTTCCAGGTGTGAGAGGTGTTAGTACCTCCTAAATGCATACTAATTTGCTAGGTGTGAGAGGAAAACTGGTTTCTAAACCCAAATTTTACTTGCAAGTAATATGGATGCTGGTGGGTGTATATTGCATAATGTTGGAGGGTATCACTTATGGTTTGTGTTATATTTGGTAAGTACTTTTGTTAGAATTTTTTTAGTATATAATAAAAATAATATTTTCATTGCTTAAATTCTTTAATAAAAATTTATTAATGAAAAAATTCTACACTAAATTTTTTTCAATAAAACTTTATATGTTTGGCAAAATAAAAACCCAAACATAAAAAAACAAAAATTAGTCTGAAAGTAAAAGATGAAATGAAATTCCAACCGTGATCATCCTCATGCCCTATTCCCATACCATTTGCAAGTCATGTCAAGGGCTAAACCACAATCCAACCTCGATCATCCTCATGCCCTATTCCCATGCCATTTGCAAGTAATGTCAAGGGCCAAACCACAAGCCAAATCAATTTCTGCTTACTTTCAACAACTCGTTTAGATGACATTCGATATCAGGTCGGTCGACTCGACATGTTCGATAATAATAGATCTTGGATCAATACGACGATGCGATTGCACCCATGAAATGGAAGTGATACCATCCTCCTGAGCTTGCTATTGTTCATCTTTGACCAATAGGTAAATATTTTGTCCAGGGCCCCCTCAAAGTGAAGTAGGGTTTCCTGTCCAATCCCGCTATTATTATTCAAAAGAAGCGGTAAATGTTGATGTATTTGTAAATTCGGAATGTATTCATCCATATATCTTATGTATTGTACCCCGATGTTTATTCCAGGATGTGTCTGTAATGTATTTGAGTCATGTCATGCCCCGATGTTCCTATTGAGAGGTTCTATAATGTAAACAAGTCATGTCAAGTCATTGTGGGTAACCCTCCTATTGGTCAAGGGTTAAAGTCCCCACAGTTGTGGGGCCCTAGGGTTATTAGACTATCCTGGAGAAGTCGACCCTAGGTGAGTCATTGTAATTCAGGGGCAATAGTTCCCACCATTGTGTTAATGATAAACCTCCTTGTTGGTCGGAGGAGGCAAAGTTCCCACAAATTGTGGGGCACTAGGGTTATTAGACACTCCAAGAGATGTTGGCTCTAGTATGTAATTGTTAAGTGAGGCCAACATGTTGGAGTGGGCTTCAAGTGAACGAAAGAATATAAATAGAGAGTGAGCCTCTCTATTTATCACATACACACTCACTCATTGGGGCCCATGAGTGAGAGGAGAAGTTGTTGGAATCAGAGAGAGAGACTACTGCTGTCAGGAGATCATCTTTATGTTTTTGGGTTTTGCTTTTGGTGCTGTTTCTATCTCTGAGGAAGTTGTGGGGTTTTCTCATTTATGGTTTCTCTGAGGAAAATCTTTGTGTTCATTGTCTCTTGTGTTTTATTGCTGTGCATGTTAATGTCTTAGATAAGATCCTAAGATCATAATGCTAGCTTGAATGATAAAAATCTAACATGGTATCAGAGCTAACCTGAGAAGAAGACATTGTGCAGCTGTAGAAGCTAGGGCTTCTTACTTTTTGGGTCTCTCTCCACAATCCATCAGAAAAAGTATGCGAGGTTGAGTCTCCATTGAAGGGCGCATGTTTCTGTCGAAACATAATTCGATTCCAGGCATTTTCAGTTTTTGGTGCAGGAAATTAGGGATTCTTACAGAAGAGGAATTTTTGAGTGATCCCAGAATAGGATTTCTCTTCTCATAAAAATCGAATTTTAGAGACTTAGGTTGATATTTTTGGTTGGGTGAAACTCCAGGAAAGTCAAACCCTAGTTTGACCCCGAGCTGGAAAAACCCTAAAATTCTAAAATTGATAAGTTTTGGTACATTCGCTATATCTTGGTATTGGAAAAGTCTCAGGAGCTAAAAATTGCAGAGGTTGAATATAAAGTCCTCATGTACATTGTATCAAAAATGCAGCCTTCGGTTCGCTATATTATGGGAGATATGATCTCTACACGTTAGGGTTCCAGCCTCTTCCAAGATTCTTCCCTAAACAGGACACCTGGGGAGAATTTCTATTTCTTGGGATACAAAGGTCCAAATGAAATTTCTGAAGATGTTCCAGAAAGGGCACATACTTTAATTTATTTGGTGAGAGTTTTAGACTTAGAAGATGAAACAGTGACACATGGAAGTCCGTACAACTTCGTTGTTCTGAATAGTGTTGTAACAGGTCACCTTGGGAAAATCATCATAAGCCCCAATTGGAGAAACCAATTCATATGAAACCTATGGTGTTGGAACAGGGACAGGCGAGTCTACCTTAGTGAAATGTTTTAGAAATAGAGGAGTAGTAATTTTAGATATATCGTAGAAACAGTATCAGACATTTATGCAGAAGAAATTGGTAAACTAGGGCTTCCTGTTCCGAGAGCTTCCCTCCACTGTTTTTAGAAAAGGAGTACATTGGAAAGCTTGCCTTAAAGAGATCTATCTTTCTATCCAATAATATCTGAAAGATTTCAAATTTTGAAAATTATGTTTTCTCTGACAAACCCTAGATCAGCCAGCTCCGTAACCAGGACGAACACCTCAAATCGGTAAGATCTAATCTTTTGCTATTTCCATTTGAGGTTCTCATTTCAAAGTGATCCATCACATCACCTTGATGATAAGATTGGTGAAGTGGACAACTTCCAAGCATGGAATTATATGATCTTTTTGAAGAAAACGAATTGGACACCTACATAAGTAGAGAGGTTCCAGTTCTGGAGGAAGATGAGGCTAGAAGCCTTACATAAGAAGAACTTGGCCAAGGCCAAGAAGATCATTGTTGATTCAGTCACAGGTCAACTTGTACCACAAGTGTCTTCCATAAAGACACCAAAAGAGATGTTTGATTTCTTGACCAAGCTATTTGAACGGAAAAACATTAATCGGAAAATGACTTTGAGAAAACAATTGAAGAATGTGAAGATCTAGAATGTAGAGACTAGACAGTCATACTTTACAAGGGTCTCTCAAATCAAAGAAGAAATTGTAGCAGTAGAAGAAGAAGTGGAAAATGAAGAAGTGGTGATAGCCACCTTGAATGGCCTCCCAAGATCATGGGATTCATTCATGCAAGGAATATGTGCCAGAAGAAAGTGATTACTTTCAGCAGATTCTAGGAAGAAGAATAAGCTCGTCTCATAATAAGAGAAGAGAAGATGGGAGCAACTGAAGATCAAGCTCTCACCATCCAAAGAATATACCTCAAATGATGAGGAATATGAAGGACTCAACTCTTGAAGAAACTCTTATCCATATTAGCATTTGCTTAAGAAATGATGAATGAAGAAGATGATGAAGCTGAAGGCTCAAGAAGGAGACTACCCATGAAACAAATAAAGATAAGTATTCAATTGTCATTTCATGATATTGTTTTGTTATGCATTTGTTTATATTTAGTTAATGTATTGTGCATGATAGAATGTTTTTATTAATGACAGTATACTACTAAAATGCATGTGATGGGTAAATAGCTCATGGTGCTATACAACTGTCCATTGCTGCTTATCTATAATGAAACCTCTTTGCTGACATATTGGATTAGTGCACAATCTCAATGTTGTCCTGGTAGAGATGGAAGGCATCTAGAAAAGTTTTGTGAGATATGGATGAATGTTGTATTGGCTAAAGTAGTTGCATGATCATATATTTATGCATAAGAATTTGCTAGTATGAATATTCCTTATGAAATGTTTTTAAACATTCAAATGCATTTGACTTGTAGGAAAGATCGCATACATAATCGCCTACAAGCAAAGAAGGATGAGACTTCTTCCGAAGAACAAGTGACGACAGTTGAAGATGAAGAATAATATGACTAATGTAACGACATCATTGATGCAGAACCTTCTAGCCATGAATAAGTAACCAAGAAGAAAGGGAAGATCAGTTAAAGAAGAATGATGTCTAGGATGTAGTATTGATACATGAAGGGAAGTTCGTAGTTCCATCATGCTGTAGATGGAAACATCATGGGATACAAGACAAGATTTGTAGCATGAGCCTTCTCATGAAAAGAATGCATAGACTATGAAGAGACATTTGCAGCCAGTGGGAGTTGAAACACATACATGATGAGCTTGATGAAGATCTTAACCTTTGCTACAAGGTTGAAGATGAAAGTCTATACACTAGATGGATACATAGAATATTAGTAGCATAGGAAGCTACTTGTTGTTAGACACTGAGAGGGGGGGGTGAATCAGTGTAAAGCAATCTTACAATTTTTCTTGACCTGTTGCACTTAACTACGAATTCATCATTACATTGTTAGGCTCAAGTGCCAAGTGCCAAGGCCCCACCAGAAGAAACCTGAAAGTTAGGCGAAAATTTAATAACACAAAGGGGCCAACGATCACATGTGCGACAAGAACTAGGGCCAAGGGGCCGGAAAAAGGGTTCGACAAATAACATTATGATATAAATCATATAATAAGGAGAAAAGAAAATGACAAATTAAGTCTTCATAAAAGACAAAGTATTTTTAATTGAAAAATATATATATACCTATAATAAAAACATATGATTAAGCAAAGGAGGAGTATTATGATATAAATTATATCATGAGGACAAAGAAAATTATAGTATTAAATCCTCCATAAGTTTTAGGCTTTAACCCTAGCATAATTAGAGGGGAGGTTCATCTTGAATGAGGGAAATAAAATCTTCCCTGAACCTTGACAGTCGTGACCATTTAGTGGCTGAAACCGTCGCTTGAATCTGTGCCTTGATCTTGGCATGAAATAAGGAGAGGCTCGGAAAGGAAGTAATGACCAACAACCTGGACAGTTTTGACCTCTTAGTGGCAGAACGGTCGTTTTGACCCAGGCCTTATTTAATAATTGACTGGGTGGGAGAAAGGGGGAGCCATGGCTGGAACACCTATTGGGAAAAATTCTGTTGTTGTACGTTTCCAGGGAGAGCCGAATACCTTCTTATTTGCGAGTTGGATGATCAACTGTCACCAATAAGATGAAGGATGAGAAAGGCCTCTGCACGCCATTGGTAAACTAGGCGACTAGTGGGTTAATAATCGCCAAAGAGGGCTAGGCATAGAAAGCCTCCTCTTAGCCGAAATGTCCACAGCTTTTGAACATTCCTTTACATGACCAAAGGAGCAAGTCCTAGCATGGGGATGGGCGGGTGTTGCATCAAAAGACTGCTTGAGGATATTTGAACAGATACTCTCCAGACTATCCATCCCACCTTGGGAAGGACTTGTTTTCCCCATGGATGTGCTGCCATCCAACATTCTAGCTAGTTCCAACCCAATTTACTTTTATCTGGTTCGCTTGCTACCCGTTGTTTAGAGCTGGTTCTTGAGCTTGCTCGCCACTGCAGTCACATTATAAAATGTGTTTTCAGCACAAAATTTTCAGATTAAATTCATTTTGTTAATTACCGGAAAACAATTCCTGAAAATAAAAAGAAATGGCAATTCGACCATATCGGAATCTACAGACCATTTCCAAGCTCGTTTTTATGCATACTTGATGAGATTAAGCATATGACATGGCTCTTTCATGCTTGGTGGTAGCCTCTTGCCTCTACCGCATCTTATGCTGAACTTTTTCCAGAGAACCTAAGCTGTCACACCAACCTACCTATATTGCATATTCATAACAAATTCGAAATCATTATTTTTTAACAAAGCTAGATTGTTGAGATGATGGTTAAAAGTTGTGCGCTTCTGTATTCCATGCATTAATACAACCTCTGAAATGCTGCATACTTCAAGATTACCTTAGAGTCGTGGGATTGTGTTTCCAGTCTTAGCTGATAATTAAGCTTTTGTTGCATAATCCAACTTTCAACTGCCATGCATTCCTGATGTGCTCAAACTCGAGCTTGAACTCTTACTAAGGCTTGCATGCAACATAAAGTGATAGCCTATGCCTAACATAAATCTTTTTAATTGGTATAAATAATTCAATAATATAATTAAAACTCATATGAACAAAGAACAGATTAGGATATGATAGTCTTCCTTACCACCTTTATTTGACGAGTGATCTCCCAAAATAGTGTGACTTAATAAAGTAGGGATATGGGAAAAGGAATTAATTGCTGTTGCAATGTGATTTCATGCTGACTATCATTTCTCCCTCTTGGCCTTGGCAGTTAGGGATATAAAAACTTATAACTGGAATAGGGTGTTTTAGTTATCGACCATAGATATAAAAATGTCTTCTTGATTGCTTATTAAAGTCAAAATTCACCGGGTGCCCAAGGGGGCTATTAAATCCTTTTTATGAGCTGGTTATAAGGAGTCAAAAAAAAAGGGGGGCTATTTAGTTGCAAGAGGCTCTCTGGGAAGAGCCTTGTGGTAAGGTAAACCAGCCATGGATGAGCCGTGACTTTGTAAGTACTCTATTTTGATAAAGAAATAAAAGAATAATTAATTTGGTGGACGTAGCCTCGTGGACGAGGTGAACCACGTGAATATGGTTGTCTCATGAGTAGTATTATGTGGTGCATGTTTATTTTTTTTTCTTTTCATAATGATGATGTTATTCCAAGACTTATTGGCAGAAAAGGTTTANAGTAGTTTTTTTCTTTCTTCCTCCAAAATTAATTAATATTATTTTATTATTTTATTATTTTCCTTAGGAGGCCCATTTTAGACCCCAAAATTCCTCTAATGTATGTTTGCAGACACCTAATTTGCAAACACGTCATTTAACTCATTAAGGTACATGGGGTATTTTACAGAAAATACCTTAGCTCAAGTGTTTCCTTTCCTTCTTGATCACCACCTTCATGCTCACTCAAATCTCATGCCACTGGATCTCTTTGTCTATCGAGCTCCACGACTTCTGTACAAGCTCCTCGCTCTCTCATTTCCTCTATTACCTCAGCATTTGCTACTGTTGGCCTATGCCATGACCTTGACCTCTACCAATACGTACAACCATATCTTCTTTCTATTATGCTAAACAAAAAAAACCTGCTCTGATACCAAAATTGGTAGCAAAAGATAGGTTAAAGCCAACCAACTTTAACCTACAACCAAACTTGGTTCCTTTCCTCTATTTGGACTGGTTCTCAATTTTTCCAAAGCAATGAAATTCACCTATCTATCGAACTTCACCCTACACCTATAACAATGAAAAATGCATCATCTCTTCCAAAACACATGTAATGATGAAGAAAGCGCACTATTTCTTCCAAATCTCAATCACAGATTTAAACTATGAATAGATTTTGGGATAAATCCCTAAAACTTGTACACTGGAGTTTCTTCAGAATATTTGAATGCATAATAGTTAAAATTTGAACCAATCTCAGATTAAGAGAAACCCTAGCGTAACTGTAAGCTCATATAAGAGTCCAGAGAACATATAAATGAAATGTCTCTGCATCCACAAACAATAAAGCTACGATGGATTTCAGGTTATCAAGGAGAATGTCAATCTCATCACAACACATTTGTACAAGAAAATGCTTAAAATCAATTCACAAATTTATTCAACACATTCTTATTGTTTTCTGACAGTCAAATGTGATCTACAGGTACAGAGCTTACAATTTTTTTTTTCTCGACACATTCAAACTCTCCCTACTCTTAGAATACTCAACCTTGTCCCCCACTACCCCAGTCTCACTCCTCTTACAACCGAGAAGAACCTAACCATTAACTACCTCTCGCAAGACTTGAGGACCCTTACCAATTTTAGCGAAACTAAATCCTACAAATTCGCAACAACCTAACCATATGGCTTTGTCTCCTCAGAGGGAGCTACAATTTAGCCATTATTCCATATTCAAACTCTTTAATTGACAGCGATACATCTAACAATAATTAGCTAGTTAAATAAACATTCAAACATACTTCTTTTGATCTTAAGGTCTCTTTGGTTCAACCTCAAGCCACAACATGTGACAAAGGATCACATTGCTGGCTTGGTCCAAATGCCTGTGCATTAGGATAAGAGAGATATTGTAACGTTTGGTGATATTATGTCAACCAAAAATAATAATTTCAAGTATGGTAGAGATGTTGTAACGTTTGTTACTAACAAAATAATACCTAACAAAAGAATTAAAAATAAAAAATTTGATTATCTGCAAAAAAAATGTCGGTGAGAAAAACAACACAATATGGGGGAGATTTTATAATGTTACTGAATCATCCACAAAAAAAATGTTGAAACCATGTGCAAGGCCTCCTAAACAACCCATGGTTTTAGGAGGGCCTTTCACATGGTTTTAAAATCATGCATGGGGGAGATGTTGTAATGTTCATTCCTAAAAAAATAAAAAATAATAAAGGATATGATATGTAAATAATATTAAATATTATTAATAAAAATATTATATCTCAACCTTAAATAAAAAGATTTTTCTTTTGGTTTGAATCAAATCAATGGGTATATATAGGACACACGAAAGCTGATAGCTCCTTGAGTGCAATACTTAAGAAGAGGTTTGCACCTCTATAGGGCTCCCTCTTGGCACTTGATAGGGCCTAGGATTTGGATCTATGCTAGTTATATTACACACACATGTGTGTGTGTGTATGGTTTTTTATTTTTATATTAGTGCACATATATATATATAATTTCAGAGATGCACATAAATACAATTATTCGATGTAAAGATTTTCACATTCCAATCACCTTAATAAAGTAATTTTATAAATAATTACAACTACAATCAATTAATGCAAAGCGCTACATTATAACAAACATAAAAATCATCTACATTCTAAGAAACATTCAAGCACACTCCTTAATCAACAAACAATTTTATGATGCACTTGAATACAATCAATTGATTTAAATCACAAAAATCTAACATAGAAATCAACTGGATTATTACAAACATTACAAGTACACTTACACATCAACAAACAATTTCCTAGGTACATACAAATACAACCAATTGATGCAAAGAACTACACTAACAAACATTCAACCTACAATTATCAATTAACAAACAATTTCCTAAATACATACAAAAAAAAACATAGAAAACACCAACCTTCTACCAAACATTCAATTACACTCAATGAACAAACAATTTCATGGATATACACAAATACAATCAAGTGATGCAAATCGTAACAATGTAATATACATAGAAATCACCTACATTATAACAAACATTCCATGTATACCCACACATCAACAAGCAATTTCCTAGATACATACAAAATATAATCGATTGATGTAAAGAGCTACACTAACAAACATAAAATAATCTACATTGTAACAAACATTCAAAGTACACTTATCAATCAACAAACAGATTCCTGAATCACCTACATCCTAACAAATATTCAAGTACAAGCCTCAGTCAACAAAATGTTTCATACATATACACAAATGCAATCAAGTGATGAAAATCCCAACAATCTAACATACATAGAAATCACCTACAATATAACAAACATTCCAAGTACACTCACACATCAACAACAATTTCATAGATACATACAAATACAATCAATTGATGCAAAGAGCTACATCAACAAACATAAAAATAATCTACATTGTATCAAACATTCAAAGTACACTTATCAATCCATAA
>LPNX010526605.1:11789-81766 GCA_001517045.1 Pseudotsuga menziesii | reverse complement strand
AATTTGACTTATAAATTACCATCAATTAAATAAAAAAATTAACATAGAAATCATCTCATATAACAAACATTTCTACAAAGAATACACTCAAATAAAACAAACATAATATATACTCATAAAGATAATAATATATACATCCAAGTACACTCAATCAACAAACAATTTCATAGATATACACAAACACAACCAAGTGATGCAAATCATAACAATCTAATACAATCAAATACATTATAAGAAACATTCCATGTATACTCACATATCAACAAAGAATTTCCTAGATACATACAAATACAATCAATTGATGCAAAGAGCTACACCAACAAACATAAAAATAATCTACATTGTAACAAACTTTCAAAGTACACTTATCAATCAACAAACAAATTCCTGTATAAATACACAAACAAACATAAAAATCACCTACATTCTAACAAACATTCAATATCACTCCTCAATCAACAAATAATTTCATAGATATACACAAATGCAATCAAGTGATGCAAATCCCAACAATCTAACATACATAGAAATCACCTACATTATAACAAACATTCCAAGTACACTCACACATCAACAAGCAATTTCCTAGATACATACAAATACAATCAATTGATGCAAAGAGCTACACTAACAAACATAAAAATAATCTACATTGTAACAAACATTCAAAGTACACTTATCAATGAAATTTTTTTTTTCGATACACATAAAAATCACCTACATTCTAACAAACATTCAAGTAAACTCCTCAAGCAACAAACAATTTCATAGATATACAGAATTGTAGTCAAGTGATGCAAATCCCAACAATCTAACATACATAGAAATCACCTACATTATAACAAACATTCCAAGTACACTCACACATCAGCAAGCAATTTCCTAGATACATACAAATACAATCAATTGATGCAAAGAGCTACACCAACAAACATAAAAATAATCTACATTGTAACAAACATTCAAAGTACACTTATCAATGAACAAACAAATTCCTCGATACGTACAAAAAAAAAACATAAAAATCACCTACATTCTAACAAACATTCAAGTACACTCCTCAATCAACAAACAATTTCATAGATATACACAAATGCAATCAAGTGATGCAAATACCAACAATCTAACATACATAGAAATCACTTACATTATAACAAACATTCCAAGTACAATCACACATCAAGAAATTTCATAGATACATACAAATATAATCAATTGATGCAAAGAGCTACACCAACAAACATAAAAATAATCTACGTTGTAACAAACATTCAAAGTATACTTATCAATCGACAAACAATTTCTTATATACATTCTAATAAACATTTCAAGAACACTAACCATTTCATAAATACTTTTCTAATCAATTGATACAATGAATTACACTTCAACAAACCTAAAAATCACTTACATTCTAAGAAAACATTTCAAGTACACTCTCCAATTAACAAACAATTTCATAGATAAAGGATATTCAATTGAAAAAATAAGCTACACTCACATAAAAAAGATTTAATTTAACACAAATTTACACCCTAAAATCATGCAAAAACAAATCTAGTTACTATCAAACATCCAATTACATTTTCAAATAAACAATTATTCCAATTAGACTCACAACCTAGCAATTTCACATATAAATTACCATCAATTAAAGAAAAAAATTAACATAAACAAACATTTCTACAAAGAATACACTCAAATAAAACAAACATAATATATACTCTCAAACATAATAATATATACATTCAAGTACACTCAATCAACAAACAACAAACAATTTCATATATATACACAAATACAATCAAGTGATGCAAACCACAACAATATAATATACATAGAAATCACCTACATGATAACAAACATTCCATGTACACATCAACAAGCAATTTCCTAGATACATACAAATACAATCAATTGATGCAAAGAGCTACACCAACAAACATAAAAATAATCTACATTGTAACAAACATTCAAAGTACACTTATCAATCAACAAACAAATTCGTGGATACATACAAAAACAAACAAAAAAATCACCTACATTCTAATAAACATTCAAGTACACTCCTCAATCAAGAAACAATTTCATAGATATACACAAATGCAATCAAGGGATGCAAAACTCCAACAATCTAACATACATAGAAATCACCTACATTATAACAAATATTCCAAGTACACTCAAAATAATCTACATTGTAGCAAACATTCAAAGTACACTTATCAATCGACAAACAATTTCTTATATACATACAAAAGCAAACATAAAAATCACATACATTCTAACAAACATTTGAATAACACTAACAAATTAATAAATAATTTTCTAATCAATTGATGCAAAAAATTACACTTCAACAAACATAAAAATAAGCTACATTCTAAGAAAACATTCCAAGTACACCCACCAATTAACAAACAATTTCATAGTAGAAGTATATTTTGATGAAATAAGCTACAATCACATAAAAGTGATTTCATTTAACAAACATTTACACCCCAAAGTTATGCAAAAACAAATCTTGTTACTATGAGACATCCAATTACACTTTGAAACAAACAGGTATTCCAATTAGACTCACCAACTAGCAATATCAGATATAAATTATCATTAATTAAAGAAAAAAATAACATAAAAATCATCTCATATAACAAACATTTCTACAAAGAATATACTCAAATAAAACAAACATAATATATACTTACAAACTTAATAATATTTACATTCAAGTACACTCAATCAACAAACAATTTCATAGATATACAAAAATACAATCAAGTGATGCAAATCAAATACATAGAAATCACCTACATTATAACAAACATTCCATGTATACTCACACATCAGCAAGCAATTTCCTAGATACATACAAAATATAATTGATTGATGCAAAGAGCTACACTAACAATTTACATAAAAATAATCTACATTGTAACAAACATTCAAAGTACACTTATCAATCAACAAACAAATTTGTGGCTACATACAAAAACAAACATAAAAATCACCTACATTCTAACAAACATTCAAGTACACTCCTCAATGAACAAACAATTTCATAGATGTACACAAATGCAATCAAGTGATGCAAATCCCAACAATCTAACATACATAGAAATCACCTACATTATAACAAACATTCCAAGTATATTCACACATCAACAAGCAATTTCATAGATACATACAAATACAATCAATTGATGCAAAGAGCTACACCAACAAACATAAAAATAATCTATATTGTAAAAGACATTCAAAGTGCACTTATCAATTGAGAAACAATTTCTTATATATATACAAAAACAAACATAAAAATCACATACATTCTAATAAACATTTTAACAACACCAATCGATTAATAAATAATTTTCTAATCATTTGATGAAAAGAAGTACACTTCAATAGACATAAAAATCACCTACATTCTAAGAAAACATTCCAAGTACACTCACTAATTAACAATGACAATTTCATAGATAAAGTCTTCAATTGATGAAATAAGCTACACTCACATAAAAATGATTTCATTTAACAAAGTTTACACCTCAAAATTACGCAAAAACAAATCTAGTTACTATCAAACATCCAATTACATTTTAAAACAAACAATTATTCCAATTAAACTTACCAACTAACAATTTCACATATAAATTACCATCAATTAAAGAAAAACATTAACATAAAATCATTTCATATAACAAACATTTCGACAAAGAATACACTCAAATAAAACAAACATAATATAATAGATAAGTAAATAAATATACATTTCTTAAAATATAAATAGTAACAACTTAATAATATACATATTATATAAATAAATAAAGTCAAGAACTTAAATATAAATTAATATAAAATATTTTATTATAAATTAAAAGTAATTAATAAATAATAAAAATAAAAATGAAAATGAAAGATAAAATAAAATAAAAAAGTAAAAATATAGAAAGATAATTTATAAAAAATTTAAAAATAATTTAAAAATAATTTATAAACTTTTACTTAATAAATAATTTAATACATTAACTTATGTTGTGATAGATATTAGTTTATTATTGTTTTGAATATATAAATTAAAATTAAAAATATTTTTATAAATTATAATTTTTATAATTTATAATTTTAAATAATTATTATCTATTTAAAAATACTTTATAAACTTTTACCTAATAAATAATTTAATAAATTAACTTATTTTGTGATAGATATTAGTTTATATTGTTTTGAATATATAAATTAAAATTAAAAATATTTTTATCAATTATAATTTTATAATTTTTAATTTTGAATAAATATTATTTATTTAAAAATAATTTATAAGCTTTTACATAATAAATAATTTAAAAAAAAATGTTATTAAAATTAGATTATTTAAAATTACCTTTGATATATTTAAAAATGATGCATTTTTTAAAAATGATTGATGATGATGATGATGGTTAACGTCCCTTGAGACCAAAATTTGGTCTATCGGACCCTTAAGAAGAAAATTAATTAGTTTGTTTTAAAGTGATATTTCTATGCTCAAAGATCTTGGAGAGAAGCGTCCCGAGCTTACTATAGTTTTGATAAGCTAAAAGGCTAGGAATGTCGGTATTGCAACAAAAATTATGAAACTAGGATCTAATGTGGGTGTATGCAGGGCACTCTAAGAGGAAGTGATTTTCATCTTCAATGTTCTTACTCTCACAAAGGTGGCAGATCCTTTCTACCCAAGGAGTTTTAGGGACTGTCCAACGACCAGTTTCGCTATGGAGCTCATGCGAGTTCGTTCTTATCTTAGCTATATTAATTTTTTTCTTAGGACTGATTAAAACAAAGAGATAGTTTTGATCTTCAAGAGTAGGGTTTATGGCCTCCTTATAATATCTTAATTTTCTTTTGGCCTCTAAATATTTCTCACACCACAAATTTTCTTTAAACTTAGAAGCAATAATATTTTTAATGTTATTAATATTTTGCAGTGCAACATTTTCATCGATCTTCCAGTGATTTAACCAAGACCTGGTATCTTTATACCACCCACGCTTGAGCCTTATGAGAGTTTTTTTAGCTTTGAAATTTTAGGATCTCTACTAACAAGACGAACCACTTACTTTCATTTGTACTTTGTTGTTTCTATTATCAACAAAGCCATAGTGCTCGATGCTTTGTTGTTATCAACAAAGTTGTATTATTATGCATTTATTACATTATTAATCATCTATTTATTAAAATAGATTAATTTATTAAAATAGATTAATTTATTAATTAATTATTAAAATAAATATGGTAATTAATATTCATGTATTTTGTAAATCTTGTTTATAATTTTTAGTAGTTGCCTCTATGCTTAATAAATTGAATTTACTTGTAGTTATTATATTATATATGATTATTTAATTTATATTTTATTTAACAAATCTTGATATTAGAAATAAATAAGAAATGAGAAAACCAAATAAAGAATAAAAAAATCAAAGAAAATAATAAAATAAAAAAAGAATTTAAAACTTATAATTAAAAAAAATTATTGTGCCGAGAGGCACTTTACAACCGAGTATGAGGGAGATCTTGTAACGTTTGTGGATATCGTAGCAGAAGACAAGTTAAACCCAACCAACTTTAACCTATAGCTAAACTAGTTCCTTTGCTCTATTTGGACTGGTTCTCAATTTTTCCAAAGCAATGAAATTCACTTGTCTATCGAACTTCACCCTGTGCCTGTAAAATTGAAAAACACACCATCTCTTCCAAACACCTGTAATGATGAAAAAACACACTATTTGTTCCAAATCTCAATCACAGAGTTAAACTATGAATAGATTTCGAGACAAATTCCTAAAACTCGTACACTTGAGTTTCTTCAAAGTATTTGAATGTGTAATAGTTAAAATTTGAACCAATCACGGATTAAAAGGATCCTTAGCGTAACAGTAAGCTCCTATAAGAATCTAGATAATAGATAAATGAAATGTCTCTACGTACACAAACAATAAAGCTACGATAGATTTCAGGTTATCAAGGAGAATGCCAATCTCATCACAACTCATTTGCACAAGAAAATGCTTATAATCCATTCACAAATTTATCCAACGCATTCTTATTTTTTTCTCACAGTCAAATGTGACCAACATGTACAGAGCTTACAATTTTTTTTTTAATTTGTATCTTCCCCCCACATTCAAACTCTCCTTACTCTCAGAAAACTCAACCTTCTCCCCCACTACCTTGATCTCACTCCTCTTGCAACCAAGAAGAACCTAACCATTAACTACCTCTCACAATATTTGAGGACCCTTATCAATTTTAACCAAACTAAATCCTAGAAATTCGCAACAACCTACCTAGATGGCTTCTTCTCCTCACAAGGAGCTATAATTTAGCCATTATTCCCTATTCAAACTCTTTATTTGACAGCGATAAATCTACCAATAATTAGCTAGTTAATAAACATTCAAATAGACTTCTTTTGATCTTAAGGTCTCTTTGGTTCAACCTCAAGCCACAACATGTGACAAAAGATTACATTGTTGGCTCAGGCCAAATGCCCCTGCATCAAACTCCCAGGGTGAAAAGGATTGAAACCTTGTTCAAAAGGTCAGTAACAACAAAACCATTAGCTTCTAGTTCAGCTGCACTCATCCAAGTAGCATTCTCTACTAGATGTGCTTTCCACTTTACGAGATACTCCAACTAGTCCTTCTACCTGGTACTCTTTGCAACCTTAGTGTCCAAGATCTCCTTTGCTTCCAAATACCGTGCTACTGACATATGCTTCAGCCACTGCAAATCATCACCACTATCTTTGTCTCCTGTAATTTGACTTGTATCATCTGATATCAACAACATTGAAAATAGGAGATATGCCAACTCCTGCTGACATTCCCAACTCATACTAGCATTGGCATAAAATTTTCTGAGAATCCTACATGGTCCGATCTTCTTCAATTTTAGTTTGTTATACTCCCCTTTAGGGAACCTCTCTTTCCTCAGATAAGCCAACACTAGGTCTCCTACCTCATGGTTCTTCTCCCTTCTCTTTAAATAAACCTTTATTTTGTACTTTGCGTTACTTTTCTGCAGTCTTTCCTTAACTTCATCTTGTAGCTCAATAATTCTAGCTACAAAATCTTCTCCATCTGCACTCTTTTCCAACTGTCCCAAATCTCTTAGTTCATACACTCCTCTAGGATGCATACCATACAAGATATGAAATGGGCTCATACCTATGCTTCTGTTTGATGAGTCATTATAGGAAAACTCAGTTTGTGCCAACACTCTATCCCATTGTTTTGGATTTTATCCAACTAAACTCCTCAACATGTTATCCAGACTCCTGTTAACTACCTTTTTCTGACCATTAGATTGTGGATGATAAGCTGAAATAAAGTTCAGTTTGGTACCTAGCTTCTTCCACAATGTCCTCCAGAAGTGACCTGTCAATCTAACATCTCTGTCAAAGACAATACTTCTAGGAAAACCATGCAATTTTACAACTTCATTAAAGAACAAGTTAGCAATATGAGTGGCATAACTTGTCTTAAAACAAGGAATAAATTGTGCCATTTTGGTAAACCTATCAACCACTACAAATATTGAATCATCGCCTTTCTGAGTTCTTGTCAAACCCAAAATGAAGTCCATACTTACAGAGTCCTAAGGTCTAGTAGGAATAGGAAATGGTGTATATAAAGCTGTATTTTCTTGAACACTTGGTGGAAAAGTGTCCCATATTGATTCACAGTTGTGTGACTCCATAGTAGTGTAATTAACTGTATTAACAAATCCACTTGAATTCTTCATGAAGGAGCCTCTCCTCCCTACAAGAGGATTTCATACTCTAGAGAAGAAATTGGTCATTTCATGCACCAAAGAATCAATTCCATTCATATTTGGTCCTAGATGGTTGACATTTTTATGGGTTTTTGGTAATGTATAAATCCTTGGGACAATGGGGTAGCTAGGGATTAAATTCTTTTTGGTATGAGCATCTAGGTGGACTCCTTGGCCTTATTAGTGACCTTATTTAAAGGGTTTATATCCATCTTCTTATATATATTTCTTGTAGGGAGATGCTCAATCATCATATTATTATTAAGTTTATAATGGTTATATCAGATATTATAACATTTCTCATCATAACAACACAACCATCACAAAAAATATCACTGAAAGATAGACAAGTACAGCCACACAAAAGAACACAAAGATTTATCCTCAAAAACCCTCATGGGGAAGAAAACCCAGCAAAAAAATTCCTTTGTATAAGATGTATAAAAGAAAAACCCAAAAAGAGGTTTTCTCCTCCTTATGCTATGTTTCTCTCTCTATCCCATGCGCTACACAGGTGAGTGAGTCTATGTTCAAATAAGAACCACAACTAGTCTATTTTTACATATGTGTCAACTGATTTTTGCACTAGACAAGCTGGCCCCAATAAACTGTCTGGGTCGAGTTCACCTAGGAATACTCAAAAAAAGTATATTATATTATTTATTAGGGTACTAAATACCTAACACAAGTGGAGGATTTACCTCATGACTCTATGATGACCAAATACAATAGTAACACCCCATTCGAGGAATAATAACATCTCCCTTGGGTTACATCAGTAAAATACATTTAGAATATCCTTTGAAGTTACAATATTTCAACACTCCCCCTTAACGATAAGGCTATTCTACTGACAACATCATCACAGACTATAGGAGAATAGAAAGACAATTACAACAGTACATCGAGGTAATACATCTATCCATCATAGGAAGTTTTTCACAATTAGTAACTGGAATAGTTACTCTTCATCTTCTGCATCACATGATCACTTAATCCTTTTGCAACAATGCTTTGATCTTTCTATCCTTCATAGTAGCACTTCGATATTCTAAATCCTTTGCAACAGAAATTCAATCTTCTCAATCCTTTGCAGCAGCACTTTGATCTTCTTGATCCTTTGCAGCAACACTTCGATCCTCTAGATCCTTTGTAGTGGAACTTCAATCTTCTTGTTCCTTTGCAGCAGCACTTTGATCTTCTCTATCGTTTGCAGTAGCACTGAAGCCAAGCAAAGGCTTGCAGGTTCTTATTTTTTTTAATCTTTGGAGAATTATTCTTTTGCTTGTTTTTGCTCTCAAGTGTTTTCCTGGAGAATTTTTATCCTGCAAAGAAAAGAGGATTGATTCAGAACTGAATACTAGATAGGAAACCCTGCCTTAGGATGTCTAAGCTACTTGCATGTTGGATTCGAGCTTGGGGGGATCCGGATTAGAACCAGGAACGATTACGGGTCATCATTGAGAGGAACATGGTAGTTTCCAAGTGAAATGGTCATCAAAATCAGAGGTCAGATCTGTCTTAAATCGATAATGCTGGTTATTTAAAAAGTGTGCAATTTAAACCATTAAAGGAGCTTCAAGAAGAAAACTTACAAGTATGAGTTCTTAGTATGTCAAGTTCATTTCTAGGGTAAATGTTGGCTGCTTTATATAAATGCTCTTTATATATTTTTATCCCTAGAAATGATGGTTCTGTCCATATCTCCTAGGGTTACACCTCTTAAAATCTAATGCTAGACTATCTATGTTATCTTCTAGATTAGATGATGGATATGTTAGATGAATGTTTTCAATATATCTACTAACCCTATGTATTTGATTTTCTGGCTAGACTCTGCTAGGGTTTCTATTCTCTTCAACAATCCACAGGGTTGTAAATATTGTCATAGGTTGTATTTAGCTAGGGTTGCATCTCTAAAGTTTGTTTTCGTATTCATTCGATATTCATAAATTATTACTGTAAACTAGGTAAATCCAGACCCGCTATTTATTTCTCATCTATTCTTTATAACTCTACTGACATATTACATATATAAGTAGAGACAAGTTCAGATTATAGTAGATTTAATCATAGGAGTAAGTTTAAAGAAATAAATATACTGAATAGATACTTAGGGTATTATTTACAAACGTAACTACTTTATATATATATATATATATATATATATATAACTACTTTATATATATATATATATATATCTACACAGATAAAGACATCAGGTATAAATATTTATGAGAACTATCTATACATTTAATTCCAAAATTAAATAACTCACCTAAGAGCTTTCAAGGTGTGGATAATAAGAATATACTAGTATCGAAACTTTGGATTTAAATTATCAGTGACATAACTAAATAAAAGAAGGAAGCATCGTGACCATCCATGTGGTCCTTTACAAATCTTCATTCATAATTCATATAAAAAAATCTTTGTTTATGTATCTATTAAATTGAATTGTTGTTAACATATTATTGTATATTTATAGTTTATTAGTTATTTACTAATATATATTGTTTTTAATTTATAAATTAAAATTAAAATATTTTTATAAATTATAATTTTTATAATTTATAATTTTAAATAATTATTATCTATTTAAAAATAATTTATAAACTTTTACTTACTAAATAATTTAATAATTTAATAAATTAACTTATTAGTTTATTATTGTTTTGAATATATAAATTAAAATTAAAAATATTTTTATAAATTATAATTTTTATAATTTATAATTTTAAATAATTATTATCTATTTAAAAATAGTTTATAAACTTTTACCTAATAAATAATTTAATAAATTCACTTATTTTGTGATAGATATTAGTTTAATATTGTTTTGAATATATAAATTAAAATTAAAATATTTTTATCAATTATAATTTTATAATTTTTAATTTTGAATAAATATTATTTATTTAAAAATAATTTATAAGCTTTTACATAATAAATAATTTAAATAACTTACTTTATTTTATGAAAGATAACGTTTTATAATTAAATTAAATAAATGTTATTAAAATTAGATTATTTAAAATTACCTTTGATATATTTAAAAATGATGCATTTTTTAAAAATTATTATATATAATAATCTTTGATTTTATAATAATATTATGTTAATTATATATTTTATTTTTAATTTTGGTTTATAAATATTTGATGTTATTATTTATTTTATTAAATTATTGTTTATATTTTATTTGTTAATAATATACTATATATTTGAGAGTTTTTTTAGCTTTGAAATTTTAGGATCTCTACTAACAAGACTAACCACTTACTTTCATTTGTACTTTGTTGTTGTTATTATCAACAATGCCATAGTGCTGGATGCTTTGTTGTTATCAACAAAGTTGTATTATTATGCATTTATTACATCATTAATCATCTATTTATTAAAATAGATTAATTTATTAATTAATTATTAAAATAAATATGGTAATTAATATTCATGTATTTTGTAAATCTTGTTTATAATTTCTAGTAGTTGCGTTTATGCTTAATAAATTGAATTTACTTGTAGTTATTATATTATAAATGATTATTTAATTTATATTTTATTTAACAAATCTTGATATTAGAAATAAATAAGAAATGAGAAAACCAAATAAAGAATAAAAATATCAAAGAAAATAATAAAATAAAAAAAGAATTTAAAACTTATAATTAAAAAAAATTATTGCGTCGAGAGGCACTTTACAATCGAGTATGAGGGAGATCTTGTAACGTTTGTGGATATCGTAGCAGAAGACAAGTTAAACTCAACCAACTTTAACCTATAGCTAAACTTGGTTCCTTTCCTCTATTTGGACTGGTTCTCAATTTTTCCAAAGCAATGAAATTCACTTGTCTATCGAACTTGACCCTCTGCCTGTAAAATTGAAAAACACACCGTCTCTTCCAAACACCTGTAATGATGAAAAAACACACTATTTCATCCAAATCTCAATCACAGAGTTAAACTATGAATAGATTTCGAGACAAATTCCTAAAACTCGTACACTTGAGTTTCTTCAAAATATTTGAATGCGTAATAGTTAAAATTTGAACCAATCACGGATTAAAAGGATCCTTAGCGTAACTGTAAGCTCCTATAAGAATCTGGATAACACATAAATGAAATGTCTCTATGTACACAAACAATAAAGCTACGAAAGATTTCAGGTTATCAAGGAGAATGTCATTCTTCCAAATATCAATCACAGAGTTAAACTATGAATAGATTTCGGAGCAAATCCCTAAAACTCGTACACTGGAGTTTCTTCAAAATATTTGAATGCATAATAGTTAAAATTTGAACCAATATTGGATTAAAAGAAACCCTAGCATAATTGTAAGCTCATATAAGAATCTAGATAACAAATAAATGAAATGTCTCTGCATACACAAACAATAAAGCTACGATGGATTTCAGGTTATCAAGAAGAATGCCAATCTCATCACAGCGCATTTGCACAAGAAAATGCTTATAATCCATTCACAAATTTATCCAACGCATTCTTATTGTTTTCTCACAGTCAAATGTGACCTACATGTACAGAGCTTACAATTTTTTTTTAAATTTGTATCTTCCCCCCACATTCAAACTCTCCTTACTCTCAGAAAACTCGACCTTCTCCCCCACTACCTCGATCTCACTCCTCTTGCAACCAAGAAGAACCTAACCATTAACTACCTCTCACAATATTTGAGGACCCTTACCAATTTTAACCAAACTAAATCCTAGAAATTCGCAACAACCTACCTAGATGGTTTCGTCTCCTCACAAGGAGCTATAATTTAGCCATTATTCCCTTTTCAAACTCTTTATTTGACAGCGATAAATCTACCAATAATTAGCTAGTTAAATAAACATTCAAATAGACTTCTTTTGATCTTAAGGTCTCTTTGGTTCAACCTCAAGCCACAACATGTGACAAAGGATTACATTGTTGGCTTATGCCAAATGCCCCTGCATCAAACTCCCAGGGTGAAAAGGATTGAAATCTTGTTCAAAAGGTTAGTAAAAACAAAACCATTAGCTTCTAATTCAGTTGCACGCATCCAAGTAGCATTCTCTACTGGATGTGCTTTCCACTTTACGAGATACTCCAAGTAGTCCTTCTACCTGGTACTCTTTGCAACCTTAGTGTCCAAGATCTCCTTTGTGATGAAAAATGAATGGAAAATTACACTCACTAATTAACAATGAAACATTCCAAGTACACTCACTAATTAACAATGACAATTTCATAGATGAAGTCTTCAATTGATGAAATAAGCTACACTCACCTAAAAATGATTTCATTTAGCAAAGTTTACACTCCAAAATTATGCAAAAACAAATCTAGTTACTATCAAACATCCAATTACATTTTAAAACAAACAATTATTCCAATTAAACTTACCAACTAACAATTTCACATATAAATTACCATCAATTAAAGAAAAAGATTAACATAAAATCATTTCATATAACAAACATTTCTACAAAAAATACACTGAAATAAAACAATCATAATATAATAGATAAGTAAATAAATATACATTTCTTAAAATATAAATAGTAACAACTTAATAATATACATATTATATAAATAAATAAAGTCAAGAACTTAAATATAAATTAATATAAAATATTTTATTATAAATTAAAAGTAATTATTAAATAATAAAAATAAATATGAAAATGAAAGATAAAATAAAATAGAAAAGTAAAAATATAGAAAGATAAAAAAATAAAAAAAATATAAAATATAACGTAAAGTATGAAGCTAGAATTTTAAATTTATGTAATGAACTTTATTTATGTTATGAAAAATTTTGAAATTAGTTTGTGTGGAAAATATATTAGTTTCTTGTTGATTCATAAAGTTTTGTGTTGAGAAATTATAAAACTAGTTTATGTGGAAATGAATCGAAATGAAAAATGAATATGTAAAAAGTACGTTGTACTACAAAACATACCAAGAGACTACTCTAAAGATGATGGGGGTACCCTTTAGAGCATTTGGATGAGTTTAATCCCATCCCCAAAAATAAATATTTGTATTAAGAATAGTAAGTGGGTTAGTAGGTCTTTACAAAACCCTCATCCCATCTCAAACATTGTTTAAACATACATATATATTGTATGAGAGATTGAGAGTAAATGAGTGCATATAAAAATAGAAAATCATATAAATCCATTTGTGAATAGCTTTAAAAGATGCTTGATACCTGAAAAAAAAAGAAAACAAATATAAGAAACATTTTTATTTAAATATTAAAAAGTAAAAAAAAAATGCAATAATCATTACATTTCCTCTCTTTTTTCAGTAAGAAAATTATCCACCAATATAATCAAAATCCAATATTACAATGTAATATAATCTATATATTTAAATCCTCTTTCAACCAATTTTAAGAAATTATTAAAAATTCCAAAATTATTATTTTTAAATATTGAAAAACAAAAAATACAATACATATATAAAACACAAATACAAATAACATATATTTGCCAACCATTTTAAAATATATTAGAATTAGAAATAAAAATCAAAGACATAAAAAAAACAGAAATACAAATGTTCAACATATATTTACTAACTATTTTAAAATATATTAAAATAAAGAAAAAAATCAAATACATCAGAAAAAGAAATGTATTAACTAATCATTTTAAAATATATTAAAATCATAAAAAAAAATTTGAATACATAAAAAAAATGTTTATCTCCCTACCATTTGACTGACTGGGAGAATTAATTAACAGTATATGATAACAAATATCAGAGTAAACAAGTCATATGAGACAAACATTTTAGTAAACAAGTCATACGTGACAAAATTTTTAGATCTTTCATTTTCCTTATTGCAAAGCATGTCTTTAGTGGGTTTAAAGCATGTTTTAGTTGGTTTAGTGAAACATAGAAAATCGATCATTCATCCTTTATACCATTGTTTTAACTACAGTCTACTTCTTCCCATACCATTGTTTTAACTCAAGAGAAGTAGTTATGTTTTTCATTAGAAAAACTTAAAAAATATATTATATGTTGTTGAAAGCATATTTTACTATTGAAAAAAATACTAGACTTACTTCTCACCATAGCCAAGATTGAACTCATTAATTGGATAATTTCCCTGGGATCTAACTTCATCAAAATACCTCTAAAATATTCAAAAAAAATAGTTATCTATATACTTTGAAGGGATACATTTTGGTTCCCATGACTACTCAGTCTGATCAACTCTAGCAAGTATCACTATAGACGAACTACCCTGGGGTCTTAAGCCCCCAAGTTATCATTGAGGAGTTTGAAATGACAAGTTTAGTTTTAATGAGATATTTTTTGGGCATCGAAGGTTTTAAGTCTATTTTGAAGTGTCACAGAGTTATAAGCGAGGAGTTTGAAATGATAGATTTAGTTTTAATCAGACTCAGAGAAAGCACATATAATTCCAAATTTAATCCTAGTTATTGGGTCATTTCATATGATATCCCACGATCCGAACAAGAAAAGGTAAATAACAGATTGAAAGTACAAATCCGCCTGAATTAAGAACAGATTGAAACAAGAAAAAGTTAAAAACAGATTGAAAGGAAAGGAATGGCGATGAAAGGAAAGAATCTCGATGCAAGTACAAAACCTGCTAATGATGGCTAAGTTTAATGTTTTACAGTCATTAGATCTTCGACGCATATACCATGGACAAGGATAAGTAGCATGATTTTAGGAATTCGACATGAAAATTACCGCAATCAAACTTTGCAATTTTTATCATAAAAATTGTGAAAATTACTGCAATCAAACAATACAAGCATTGTACTAGATATTTTGGGTAAGGATATGATCTCAGAGTATAATAGGTCAAAATCTAAAGCTATCTGAGAACAGATCCAAAGCGAGCAACCTAACCATAGGAACACCAATGCAAGCAAAGATGGGTTCCAAATCCAATCCTAGTTATAATTGGGTCATTTAATATGACACACAATTAAGAGATCCCACATGTTCAGAACAGATAATTAGCAAGCAATGTGGGGCTAGGTAGGATAATCAGGCAGCACATCAAGAGATCGGACACCAATGCAACCAAAGATGAGTTCCAAATCTGGTCGGAGTCATTGGGTCAGTTTAATATGACAAGATCGAAAGCCAGCTACAGGAACACTAATGCAACCAAATATCTGTCATCATTATAATTGAACAACATTCTCTTAATTGAAAAAATGAGAAAAAAATGTTAATAATCATGTATTAAACATAGACATAGAGACATACCTGTTGCTCTCTTGGCGTTTTGTCCGATAGATCGTAGGCCCAGGATCTCGAGGTTTCTCCTTGAACCTGCTCGAACAGAAACGATTCATGATTTAGATTCTTGGAGAAAGGGTATAATAAAAATGGAAAACCATATGTTCAAAACAAATTATAATAAAAATGAGGAACCATTGGCAATGGTTGTAGCAGCGTCCATCCTCTGATTCCTGTAGGCTTCCCGTTATCAAATTCAAAGAAATTCATCCTCTTTTCTTTATCATAAGCTACAACCCACATACATAAACATAAACAAAACTGTGCAAATGACAAAGGAGGAAGATGTGAGCAAAAACACTTCCAATGCAAATTAAAAGAGACATACTTATACATCCCGTCTCTACTTGACCGTTATAGGAGCGGATTCCGTCCCGATCTTCTATCTTTTAAGCCAATCTCCTTTATTGAAAATCCGCTTTTTGATTTTTTTTTGAAAATCCAAGTAGACCGTTATAGGAGCGGATTCCGTCCCGATCTTCTATCTTTTAAGCCAATCTCCTTTATTGAAAATCCGCTTTTTGATTTTTTTTTGAAAATCCAAGTAGACCGTTATAGGAGCGGATTCCATCGATCTTCTAGATTTTTCAACCAATCTCTTACCATTTTTGAAAATCTGCTTTTTGAAATTTTTTGAAAATCCACGTCTCTTACCATTTTTGAATATCCGCTTTTTGAATTTTTGTAAAAATCCGCTTTTTGAGATTACTTGAAAATCCACGTCTCTTACCGTAAGATCAACCCTCTCTGGTGGAAACCCCAACATCGATAAGCATGCTCCATAACAGAGTATCCTCTTGCGTCACACTATATTACAAAAATAGTAAAATTACGACCCTTCATGTTTTCTATTTCCCAAGGTCTATGTCCGTTGGGCGGCAAACTCTCATTCTTAGCCCCTAATAAAAACGAAAGAAAGTAGCTGGCAATAAGTTAAGAAAGCATCAAGGGATTAGGGGATCGTGCGATCATCTAGTGGGAAAGTGCCAAAGCGTGAAGGGATTGGGAGATCGTGGGATGTCTAGCGCTAAAGGAAAATTTAACGATAATGGCGTAAGGGGTAATGATAATGGCTTAAGGGGTATTCATGGTTTAGGAAGAACCTTATAATACAATGTATAATGCAATGTCAAAGTGGTTTCTGAAATAATGTGTTTGGTAGTTATGGTTGGATTGAAGTAATTGATGTCTTGAGTTGGAGGGAAGAGTGTGCTCTAAAACGTCACAAATGTCAACCTTGAAACATTAGAAAGGCTAGAGATAAAACTAATAATGAATATTAAATAGAATAAAGAAGACATTGAAATGGATTGTATTTTGTAGATGAAGAGAAGAATTCACATGAAACCATTACTCCCATGCTACCAAAAGAGAAATTTAAGATGAAAGATACAACATGTTGTCCAAGAGAAACAAACATGGGTGGAATGAACTCTCACGTAGGAACAAGTGATGCACTTGAGGTAAAATACCCGCAAATAAGAAGGAGCCTGCAACTGAATGCATGCTTGAAAAATTTGCATATCCAAAAATTGTGAGAGAAAATCACCATAAGAAGTTTTGGATACGACAAAGAAAATAGCCCTAATTCCTATGCAACAAACACTATATAATAAAATGTTCATATACAACACTTGCACTAAAAGTAGATGCATAGGAGAGACTCTTGTAGAGAAATCCAATGGAAGAAATAATTGCAGCAGAAGGAGAAGGTGTTAAAGAATGTGAAGTTGAAGATGATAAAGCTACACAAATTGTGATTTTCGTAATTAATGATGACGTTAATAATATATTTTAGGCTTCTCAAATGTTCCAAATTATCCATCAAATATTTGTGAGAACTTGCATCAAAAGAATATTTGAAAGATAAAAGGAAGAGAATTATTGATATTATGTTATTAATGATGTTTATTTATCTTTACTTGGTAGAATTAAGTCAACTTCTTATTTGATGCTTATATTCATACAAATGATGTTATTACTATTATTATAGTTATTATATATTATTATTACTATTATTATAGTTTCTAGCTATCAACAATTTGTATTATTATTGTTATTCAAATTATTAATAAACTAAGTCGATCTTGTTCCTCATTAGAAGAATCAGTTACAATTGCTACTCACCTTTCAACCATCATCTTTTTTCATATTATGAGGATGCTTGACGATCTTGATAGCCTATCTAAACTTGCAGATCGAGTAGTTATTCTTTTTTTGCAATGATCTTCTCAACCTTTATTTTTCCAAGAAATAATTGATGCTTAGTATTGTAGGAGTGTTCAATGAGAGTAGACATGTGAAAGTGTTCCAACCTGATTTTATCTTCATACTCTTTAATCCTTAGTATAAAACATCACACAATCTCCCCAATGTACAATTTACCATAGAAGCAAGGAATCTTAAACACCCCTTTGTGATGATGCTGATAAATTGGTTCTTTTGCTGATTTCATATTTCATCTGATGGACATATTTGGTGGTTTGAAACTTGTGAAGATTTCTTTTGGTAATCTTATCTATAGCACCTTGGATATACTTAAGGACCAATTTCAACGTGTCTTCTTCCCTACTTTAATATTTGGTTTTAACATTCCATATCATCTCTCCCTAGATTGCACTTCTTTATACCCATATTTCATGAATACTCAAATAAGATGATCTCTTTCTTGATCGAGGTTATCATTATTAAATATTCTAAGTTCTTTGGTGGCCATAATGTTTATGACACCCAAATTTTAAGTTGAGTAATGTTATGATTTTGCATCAAGATATTGTTCAATGTGGCTAGCCATGGGGTAGATTTCTTGAACACTTGGTGGAAAAGTGTCCCATATTGATTCACAGTTACCTTCACATGAAGAAATGGGATACTCTTGCTTTCCTCGATATCCATGGCGAATTAGATTATATATTTTAATTCACTATTTAAGTGATGAACAAGTCTCTCTAACTCTTCCCTCCCATGTGACCATATGACATGGTATTATAAATGTGCCATTTCCAAAATTTCGGTTTGAAAGGATACAAGTCTATGATTTTACTTTGAAAGTATTCCATGAAGAGGTTTTCCATTATTGAGGATAGTGGTAAACTCATGGATTCCTTTCTAGTATGCTCATATAGCTCACCAAGGAAACAAAATAATTTTAATAAGATGAATACTTTTATCAATTTGGCAATATCGGGGCTAGTTACCTTCTTTATGGCCTCCATAGATTTATCAAAGGGTATCTTTGTAAACAAAGAGAGCATGTCAAAACTAATGATCATGTTGTGTGACTCCATAGTAGTGTAATTAACTGTATGAACAAATCCACTTGAATTCTTCATGAAGGAGCCTCTCCTCCCTACAAGAGGATTTCATACTCTAGAGAAGAAATTGGTCATTTGATGCACCAAAAAATCAATTCCATTCATATTTGGTCCTAGATGGATGACATTTTTATGGATTTTTGGTAATGTATAAATCCTTGGAACAATGGGGTTGCTAGGGATTAAATTCTTTTTGGTATGAGCATCTAGGTGGACTCCTTGGCCTTATTAGTGACCTTATTTAAAGGGTTTATATCCATCTTCTTATATATATTTCTTGTAGGGAGATGCTCAGTCATCATATTATTATTAAGTTTATAATGGTTATATCAGATCTTATAACATTTCTCATCATAACAACACAACCATCACAAAAAATATCACTGAAAGATAGACAAGTACAGCCACACAAAAGAACACAAAGATTTATCCTCAAAAACCCTCATGGGGAAGAAAATCTAGCAAAAAAATTCCTATGTATAAAATGTATAAAAGACAAACCCAAAAAGAGGTTTTCTCCTCCTTATGCTATGTCTCTCTTTCTATCCCATGCGCTACACAGGTGAGTGAGTCTATGTTCAAATAAGAACCACAACTAGTCTATTTATACATATGTGTCAACTGATTTTTGCACTAGACAAGCCGGCCCCAATAAACTATCTGGGTCGAGTTCACCTAGGAATACTCAAAAAAAGTATATTATATTATTTATTAGGGTACTAAATACCTGACACAAGTGGAGGATTTACCTCATGACTCTATGATGACCAAATACAATAGTAACACCCCATCGGAGGAATAATAACATCTCCCTTGGGTTAGATCAGTAAAATACATTTAGAATATCCTTTGAAGTTACAATATTTCAACACTCCCCCTTAACGATAAGGCTATTCTACTGACAACATCATCACAGACTATAGGAGAATAGAAAGAAAATTACAACAGTACATCGAGGTAATACATCTATCCATCATAGGAAGTTTTTCACAATCAGTAACTGGAACAGTTACTCTACATCTTCTGCATCACATGATCACTTAATCCTTTTGCAGCAATGCTTTGATCTTTCTATCCTTCATAGCAGCACTTCGATCTTCTAAATCCTTTGCAGCAGAAATTCAATCTTCTCAATCCTTTGCAGCAACACTTTGATCTTCTCGATCCTTTGCAGTAACACTTCGATCTTCTAGATCCTTTGTAGTGGAACTTCAATCTTCTTGATCCTTTGCAGCAACACTTTGATCTTCTCTATCGTTTGCAATAGCACTTCAATCTTTTAGATTCTTTGCAGTAGCAATTTGGTCTTCTCGATCCCTTATAGAAACACTTCGATCCTTTCGATCCTTTTGTAGCAGCACTTCGATCCTTTGTAGCAACACTTCGATCTTCTTTATCCTTTGCAGTTGCACTTCAATCTACTCGACCCTTCGCTTCTATACTTCGATCTAATTGATCCCGCGTCACCATGTTACCCACAGTATGCATGATGTATTTGTGGGATGATCAATCCTGATCACTTTAGGACATAATTCCAAGGAAGATGCAATCCTTCATTAGCATGATCCATGAAATTAATCAGCTGAATCATGTACAACTAAATGTAGATCTCGACCGAACCCAGTGTCAGCCCTGTCGTCCATGAGCACTCATTATAGGAAATCCATACCCCATAGGTTAGGAACACTCACAAGTGAGTGTTATACTATGGTATCTACACTCACGTGTAGGCATGCTCTACCATGTAAGAGTATTTTCTACAGAGCAGATATCGACCGCATTCAAAATGTCAGCCGAACATAGAGCATCCATACCACACAGGTTAGGACCACTCTCAAGTGAGTGCTATACTATGGTGTTTGTGAGGATTCATCATAGAGCATCCATACCACAAAGGTTAGGACCACTCTCCATACAAGAGTATCGGCTACAGAGCAGATCTTGACTGCATACAAAATTTTAGTCATGTTGTCCATGACTACTCATCGTAGAGCATCCATACCACTAAGGTTAGGACCACTTCTGAGTGAGTGTTATTCTATGGTGTCCACAGATGAATGCGGGTACTCTCCATGTGAGAGTAACGTCTACAAATAATATCTCAACCGTACCTAAGTATCGATCCTATCTCCTGTGAGGAATCATCGTAGGACATCCTCAGCATGAATGCTAGGACCATTCACAAGCGAATGTTATACTACGGTATCAAAAAATGAATGTGGGTACTCTCCATGAGAGTAACATCTGCAGAGCCATCCTTAGCTGGTAAGGACCACTCTCATGAAGATAGTGTTATACCTGCCATCCTCAAGAGAGGATACTATGTTCCACAAGTGAAAGTCTATACCCTCCATGCGAGAGTAATATCTGCAGGGCCATGCTTACCTAGTAAGGACCACTCTCACGAACATAGTGTTATACTTGCCATCCTCAAGAGAGGATATTATCGTCCACAAGTGAATGTCGGACCTTGTCAGCATCTTCAGGTATGCTTGGCCTCTTTCATGCTAGAGCATCATTGTCATCCCATCATTGATGTCAGTCTCATTATCACCCCCAATTTTCTTGGAGGATGCATATTATCAACCTACTCCACCTTTGCTCGAGGAGGGTTCATAGTCTCGACTTCTTCTTTATTTTCGAGGATAGTCCATATATTTGACTTGTTCCTCCTTTTTGAATAAATTCCACATATTCAAGTTGTTCTTCCTTTATGAAAAAAGTCCATACCTTCGATTCGTTCTTCCTTTCTGAAGAAAGTCCACATCTTCGACTTTTTCTTCCTTTCTGAAGAAAGTCCACATCTTCGACTTTTTCTTCCTTTCTGAAGAGAGTCCATATCTTTGACTTGTTCTTCCTTTTTTCGAAGAGAGTCAATATCTTAGACCTATTTCTCCTTTCCGAGAAGGGTCCATATTAACATCAATGTTCCTCCTTGCAAGGAAAGTATGTAGTATTATCATCATTGTACCTCCTTTGGAGGAAAGTCTTTATGTAATATCTCGAATTTTGGAGCTAACACTTATAGGCATGTGTCTATTGATTATGATGGTTATCTTGATGTTTTATATTATATTAGGTCAAGGACCCCACTACATATTAACATTTGATTTGTTTTATATATTGGGCGTAAGCCAATTATTGATAATATATGTAAATGCTTGTTTGTGTTAGGAGTGGACCCTGAAGCACATGATTGACGGGATCTTTTGTGTTGAGTGAGAAGCTCTTGAACACATGAGTACTTACCTTTGTGTTGAGCGAGAAGCTCTAGAACACATGAGAAAATAATCGGATGTGTTGGGCATAAGCTTTGAAGCCTTCCTTGTTGATGTTGACCATAAGCTCTGGAGCATCGGATCCTTGGCCATTATATCCCTAGGTGTATCATACAAATACATTCTAGCATTTAGTGTTGAGAGAAAGCTCTGGAATTGCACTATGTTTGTAAATTCCTACGATAGATTTTGAGTATGGAATCTGGTAAACACTAGGGGTTACTGAAAATAATTTAATAACTTTCGAGTGAAAATGACTCGAGAAAAATATTGATCTCGTCATACTTATTTATAAGTGATTAAATGAAATTTCGAATTTATGTATTCTCATCAAAGTACTGAAGAGCTACCATGTTATTAGAGGGAAATCCAACATGCAAGGATGTTTAGAGTTTCCTAGCCTAGTAGACCTAAGCCACCTATGCACTTGACCTTACTGAAGAAGTGTCATTTAGTCGAGGGATCATGGTATATGATGCCTAGAGACAAATGTTAACAAGTGTTATAGTACTATGTATTTTATACATATTATGTATAAAGAATTAATTATGATTAAATATATAATTAAATAAAAGAAAGAAGAGAAGCTCCATCAATTATTATTTATTATTAAAAGATTTATAAATAGTATTACACCTATGAAAGTTTAACTAGGAACTAGTTAAAAGTTCCTAGATTAAGTATTGAAAATTACCCCAGTAATTAAAAAGGGTTAAATCAATAACCAAGGTTTCTTGATTTAACTCTCCCTTTGAGAAAAAAAGTCTGTCTATAAAGACTGAAGCCAAGCAAAGGCTTGCGGGTTCTTATTTTTTTTTTATCTTTGGAGAATTATTCTTTTGCCTGTTTTGCTCTCAAGTGTTTTCCTGGAGAATTTTTATCCTGTAAAGAAAAGAGGATTGATTTAGAACTGAATACTAGGTAGGAAACCCTACCTTAGGATGTCTAAGCTACTTGCATGTTGGATTCGAGCTCGGGGGGATCCGGATTAGAACCAGGAACGGTTACGGGTCATCATTGGGAGGAACATGGTTGTTTCCAAGTGATTTGGTCATCAGAATCAGAGGTCAGATCTGTCTTAAATCGATAATGCTTGTTATTTAAAAAGTGCGCAATTTCAACCATTAAAGGAGCTTTAGGAAGAAAACTTACAAGTATGAGTTCTTAGTATGTCAAGTTCATTTCTAGGGTAAGTGTTGGCTGCTTTATATAAATGCTCTTTATATATTTTTATCCCTCGAAATGATGGTTGTGTCCATATCTCCTAGGGTTACACCTCTTAAAATCTAACGCTAGACTATCTATGTTATCTTCTAGATTAGATGATGGATATGTTAGATGAATGTTTTCAATATATCTACTAACTCTATGTATTTGATTTTCTGGCTAGACTCTGCTAGGGTTTCTATTCTCTTCAACAATCCACAGGGTTGTAAATATTATCATAGGCTATATTTAGCTAGGATTGCATCTCTAAAGTTTGTTTCCGTATTCATTCGATATTTAAAAATAATTTAAAAATAATTTATAAAATTTTATTTAATAAATAATTTAATAAATTAACTTATGTTGTGATATATATTAGTTTATTATTGTTTTGAATATATAAATTAAAATTAAAAATATTTTTATAAATTATAATTTTTATAATTTATAATTTTAAATAATTATTATCTATTTAAAAATAGTTTATAAACTTTTACCTAATAAATAATTTAATAAATTAACTTATTTTGTGATAGATATTAGTTTAATATTGTTTTGAATATATAAATTAAAATTAAAAATATTTTTATCAATTATAATTTTATAATTTATAATTTTGAATAAATATTATTTATTTAAAAATAATTTATAAGCTTTTACATAATAAATAATTTAAATAACTTATTTTATTTTATGAAAGATAACTTTTTATAATTAAATAAAATAAATGTTATTAAAATTAGATTATTTAAAATTACTTTGATATATTTAAAAATGATGCATTTTTTAAAAATTATTATATATAATAATCTTTGATTTTATAATAATATTATGTTAATTATATATTTTATTTTTAATTTTGGTTTATAAATATTTGATGTTATTATTTATTTTATTAAATTATTGTTTATATTTTATTTATTAATAATATACTATATATTTGAGAGTTTTTTTAGCTTTGAAATTTTAGGATCTCTACTAACAAGACTAACCACTTACTTTCATTTGTACTTTCTTGTTGTTATTATCAACAAAACCATAATGCTGGATGCTTTGTTGTTATCAACAAAGTTGTATTATTATGCATTTATTACATTATTAATCATCTATTTATTAAAATAGATTAATTTATTAATTAATTATTAAAATAAATATGGTAATTAATATTCATGTATTTTGTAAATCTTGTTTATAATTTTTAGTAGTTGCGTTTATGCTTAATAAATTGAATTTACTTGTAGTTATTATATTATAAATGATTATTTAATTTATATTTTATTTAACAAATCTTGATATTAGAAATAAATAAGAAATGAGAAACCAAATAAAGAATAAAAAAATCAAAGAAAATAATAAAATAAAAAAAGAATTTAAAACTTATAATTAAAAAAAATTATTGCGTCGAGAGGTACTTTACAACCGAGTATAAGGGAGATCTTGTAACGTTTGTGGATATCGTAGCAGAAGACAAGTTAAACCCGACCAACTTTAACCTATAGCTAAACTTGGTTCCTTTCCTCTATTTGGACTGGTTCTCAATTTTTCCAAAGCAATGGAATTCACTTGTCTATCGAACTTCACCCTGTGCCTGTAAAATTGAAAAACACACCATCTCTTCCAAACACCTGTAATGATGAAAAAACACACTATTTCTTCCAAATCTCAATCACAGAGTTAAACTATGAATAGATTTCCAGACAAATTCCTAAAACTCATACACTTGAGTTTCTTCAAAATATTTGAATGCGTAATAGTTAAAATTTGAACCAATCACGGATTAAAAGGATCCTTAGCGTAACTGTAAGCTCCTATAAGAATCTGGATAACAGATAAATGAAATGTATCTACGTACACAAACAATAAAGCTATGATAGATTTCAAGTTATCAAGGAGAATGCCAATCTTCCAAATATCAATCACAGAGTTAAACTATGAATATATTTTGGAGCAAATCCCTAAAACTCGTACACTGGAGTTTCTTCAAAATATTTGAATGCATAATAGTTAAAATTGAACCAATCTTGGATTAAAAGAAACCCTAGCATAATTGTAAGCTCATATAAGAATCTAGATAACAAATAAATGAAATGTCTCTGCGTACACAAACAATAAAGCTACGATGGATTTCAGGTTATCAAGGAGAACTCCAATCTCATCACAGCACATTTGCACAAGAAAATGCTTATAACCCATTCCCAAATTTATCCAACGCATTCTTATTGTTTTCTCATAGTCAAATGTGACCTACATGTACAAAGCTTACAATTTTTTTTTTTAATTTGTATCTTCCCCCCACATTCAAACTCTCCTTACTCTCAGAAAAATCGACCTTCTCCCCCACTACCTTGATCTCACTCCTCTTGCAACCAAGAAGAACCTAACCATTAACTACCTCTCACAATATTTGAGGACCCTTACCAATTTTAACCAAACTAAATCTTAGAAATTCGCAACAACCTACCTAGATGGCTTCGTCTCCTCATAAGGAGCTATAATTTAGCCATTATTCCCTATTCAAACACTTTATTTGACAGCGATAAATCTACCAATAATTATCTAGTTAAATAAACATTCAAATAGACTTCTTTTGATCTTAAGGTCTGTTTGGTTCAACCTGAAGCCACAACATGTGACAAAGGATTACATTATTGGCTTAGGCCAAATGCCCCTGCATCAAACTACCAGGGTGAAAAGGATTGAAACCTTGTTCAAAAGGTTAGTAAAAACAAAACCATTAGCTTCTAGTTCAACTGCACTCATCCAAGTAGCATTCTCTACTCGATGTGCTTTCCACTTTACGAGATACTCCAAGTAGTCCTTCTACCTGGTACTCTTTGCAACCTTAGTGTCCAAGATCTCCTTTGTGATGAAAAATGAATGGAAAATTACACTCACTAATTAACAATGAAACATTCCAAGTACACCCACCAATTAACAATGACAATTTCATAGATAAAGTCTTCAATTGATGAAATAAGCTACACTCACATAAAAATGATTTCATTTAACAAAGTTTACACCCCAAAATTATGCAAAAACAAATCTAGTTACTATCAAACATCCAATTCCATTTTAAAACAAACAATTATTCCAATTAAACTTACCAACTAACAATTTCACATATAAATTACCATCAATTAAAGAAAAAGATTAACATAAAATCATTTCATATAACAAACATTTCTACAAAGAATACACTGAAATAAAACAAACATAATATAATAGATAAGTAAATAAATATACATTTCTTAAAATATAAATAGTAACAACTTAATAATATACATATTATATAAATAAATAAAGTCAAGAACTTAAATATAAATTAATATAAAATATTTTATTATAAATTAAAAGTAATTAATAAATAATAAAAATAAAAATGAAAATGAAAGATAAAATAAAATAGAAAAGTAAAAATATAGAAAGATAAAAAAATAAAAATAGATATATTGAACTCAGTAATTGGCTAATTTCCCTAATATCTAACTTCATCAAAATACCTCTAAAATATTCAAAAAAAAATAGTTATCTATATACTTTGAAGGGATACATTTTGGTTCGGCAAAATAAAGGAGCGGAAGCAAGGTCCCATGACTACTCAGTCTGATCAACTCTAGCAAGTATCATTATAGACGAACTACCCTGGGGTCTTAAGCCCCCAAGTTATAATTGAGGAGTTTGAAATGACAAGTTTAGTTTTAATGAGATTTTTTCTGGGCATCGAAGGTTTTAAGTCTATTTTGAAGTGTCACAAAGTTATAAGTGAGGACTTTGAAATGACAGATTTAGTTTTAATCAGACTCAGAGAAAGCACATATAATTCCATATTTAATCCTAGTTATTGGGTCATTTCATATGATATCCCACGATCCGGACAAGAAAAGGTAAAGAACAAATTGAAAGTACAAATCCGCCTGAATTAAGAACAGATTGAAACAAGGAAAAGTTAAAAACAGATTGAAAGGAAAGGAATGGCGATGAAAGGAAAGGAATCTCGATGCAAGTACAAAACCCGCTAATGATGGCTAAGGTTAATGTTTTACAGTTGTTAGATCTTCGACGCATATACCATGGACAAGGATAAGTAGCATGATTTTAGGAATTCGACATGAAAATTACCGCAATCAAACTTTGCAATTTTTATCATAAAAATTGTGAAAATTACTGCAATCAAACAATACGGACCAGCATGTACCCTGAATCCGATTGTACCAGATCTCTTGGGTAAGGATATGATGTCAGAGTATAATGGGTCAAAATCTAAAGCTATCTGAGAACAGATCCAAAGCGAGCAACCTAACCACAGGAACGCCAATGCAAGCAAAGATGGGTTCCAAATCCAATCCTAGTTATAATTGGGTCATTTAATATGACACACAATTAAGAGATCCCACATGTTCAGAAGAGATAATTAGCAAGCAATGTGGGGCTAGGTGGGATAATCAGGCAGCACATCAGGAGATCGGACACCAATGCAACCAAAGATGAGTTCCAAATCCGGTTGGAGTCATTGGGTCAGTTTAATATGACAAGATCGAAAGCCAGCTACAGGAACACTAATGCAACCAAATATCTGTCATCATTATAATTGAACAACATTCTCTTAATTGAAAAAATGAGAAAAAAATGTTAATAATCATGTATTTAACATAGACATAGAGACATACCTGTTGTTCTCTTGGCGTTTTATCCGATAGATCGTAGGCCCAGGATCTCGGGGTTTCTCCTTGAACCTGCTCGAACAGAAACGATTCATGATTTAGATTCTTGGAGAAAGGGTATAATAAAAATGGAAAACCATATGTTCAAAACAAATTATAATAAAAATGAGGAACCATTGGCAATGGTTGTAGCAGCGTCCATCCTCTGATTCCTGTAGGCTTCCCGTTATCAAATTCAAAGAAATTCATCCTCTTTTCTTTATCATAAGCTACAACCCACATACATAAACATAAACAGAAAATACACGGTGACATAGACATAAACAAAAAACAAATACACATAGACAAAGAACAGATACACAATGACAAAGAACAGACAAAGGAAGAGCTTCCAGACGGACTGTGCAAATGACAAAGGAGGAATATGTGAGCAAAAAAACTTCCAATGCGAATTAAAAGAGTGATACTTATACATCCAGTCTCTACTTGACCGTTATAGGAGCGGATTTCATCCCGATCTTCTATCTTTTAAGCCAATCTCTTTTATTGAAAATCTGCTTTTTGATTTTTTTTTGAAAGTCCAAGTAGACTGTTATAGGAGCGGATTCCATCGATCTTGTAGCTTTTTCAACCAATCTCTTACCATTTTTGAAAATCTGCTTTTTGAAATTTTTTGAAAATCCACGTCTCTTACCATTTTTGAATATCCGCTTTTTGAATTTTTGTAAAAATCCGCTTTTTGAAATTATTTGAAAATCCACGTCTCTTACCGGAAGATCAATCCTCTCGAGTGGAAACCCCAACGTTGATAAGCATGCTGCCTAATAGAGTATCCTCTTGCCTCACACTATATTACAAAAATAGTAAAATTACGACCCTTCATGTTTTCTATTTCCCAAGGTCTATGTCCGTTGGGCGGCAAACTCTCATTCTTAGCCCCTAATAAAAACGAAAGAAAGTAGCTGGCAATAAGTTAAGAAAGCATGAAGGGATTACGGGATCGTGGGATCATCTAGTGCCAAAGCGTGAAGGGATTGGGAGATCGTGGGATGTGTAGCGCGAAAGGAAAATTTAAGGATAATGGCGAAAGGGGTAAGGATAATGACTTAAGGGGTGTTCATGGTTTAGGAAGAACCTTATAATGCAATGTCAAAGTGGTTTCTGAAATAGTGTGTTTGGTAGTTATCGTTGGATTGAATTAATTGATGTCTTGAGTTGGAGGGAAGAGTGTGCTCTAAAACATCACAAATGTCAACCTTGAAACATTAGAAAGGCTAGAGATAAAACTAATAATGAATATTAAATAGAAGAAAGAATACATTGAAATGGATTGTATTTTGTAGATGAAGAGAAGAATTCACATGAAACCATTACTCCCATGCTACCAAAAGAGAAAGTTAAGATGAAAGATAAAACATGTTGTCCAAGAGAAACAAACATGGGTGGAATGAACTCTCACCTAGGAACAAGTGATGCACCTGAGGTAAAATACCAGCAAATAAGGAGGAGCCTGCAACTGAATGCATGTTTGAAAGTTTTGCATATCCAAAAATTGTGAGAGAAAATCACCATAAGAAGTTTTGGATACGACAAAGAAATTATCCCTAATTCCTATGCAACAAACACTGTATAATAAAATGTTCATATGCAACACTTGCACTAAAAGTAGATGCAGAGGAGAGACTCTTGTAGAGAAATCCAATGGAAGAAATAATTGCAGCAGAAGGAGAAGGTGTTAAAGAATGTGAAGTTCAAGATGATAAAGCTACACAAATTGTGATTTTCATAATTAATGATGACGTTAATAATATATTTTAGGCTTCTCAAATGTTCCAAATTATCCATCAAATATTTATGAGAACTTGCATCAAAAGAATATTTGAAAGATAAAAGGAAGAGAATTATTGATATTATGTTATTAATGATGTTTATTTATCTTTACTTGGTAGAATTAAGTCAACTTCTTATTTGATGCTTATATTCATACAAATGATGTTATTACTATTATTATAGTTATTACTATTATTATCTTTTATTATTATTACTATTATTATAGTTTCTAGCTATCAAAAATTTGTATTATTATTGTTATTCAAATTATTAATAAACTAAGCCGATCTTGTTCCTCATTAGAAGAATCAGTTACAATTGGTACTCACCTTTCAACCATCATATTTTTTCATATTATGAGGACGCTTGAAAATGTTGATAGCCTATCTAAACTTGCAGATAGAGTAGTTATTCGTTTTTGCAATGATCTTCTCAACCTTTATTTTTCCAATAAATAATTGGTGCTTAGTATTGTAGGAGTGTTCAATGAGAGTAGACATGTGAAAGTGTTCCAACCTGATTTTATATTCATACTCTTTAATCCTTAATTTAAAACATCACGCAATCTCCCCAATGTACAATTTCCCATAGAAGCAAGGAATCTTAAACACCCCTTTGTGATGATGCTGATAAATTGGTTCTTTTGCCGATTTCATATTTCATCTGATGGACATATTTGGTGGTTTGAAACTTGTGAAGATTTATTTTAGTAATGTTATCTATAGCACCTTGGATATACATAAGGACCAATTTCAACGTGTCTTCTTCCCTACTTTAATATTTGTTTTTAACATTCCATATCATCTCTCCCTAGATTGCACTTCTTTATACCAATATTTCATGAATACTCAAATAAGATGATCTCTTTCTTGATCGAGGTTATCATTGTTAAAGATTCTAAGTTCTTTGGTGGCCATAATGTTTATGACACCCAAATTTTAAGTTGAGTAATTTTATGAGTTTGCATCAAGATATTGTTCAATGTGGCTAGCCATGGGGTAGATTTCTTGAACACTTGGTGGAAAAGTGTCCCATATTGATTCATAGTTACCTTAACATGAAGTAATGGGATACTCTTGCTTTCCTCGATATCCATGGCGAATTAGATTATATATTTCAATTCACTATTTAAGTGATGAACAAGTCTCTCCAATTCTACCCTCCCATGCGACCATACGACATGGTATTATAAATGTGCCATTTCCAAAATTTCGGTTTGAAAGGACACAAGTCTATGATTTTACTTTGAAAGTATTCCATGAAGAGGTTTTCCATTATTCAGGATAGTGGTAAACTCATGGCTTCTTTGCTAGTATGCTCATATATCTCAACAAGGAAACAAAATAATTTTAATAAGATGAATACTTTTATCAATTTGGCAATATCGGGGCTAGTTACCTTCTTTATGGCCTCCATAGATTTATCAAAGGGTATCTTTGTAAACAAAGAGAGCATGTCAAAACTAATGATCATGTTGTGTGACTCCATAGTAGTGTAATTAACTGTATGAACAAATCCACTTGAATTCTTCATGAAGGAGCCTCTCCTCCCTACAAGAGGATTTCATACTCTAGAGAAGAAATTGGTCATTTCATGCACCAAAGAATCAATTCCATTCATATTTGGTCCTAGATGGTTGACATTTTTATGGGTTTTTGGTAATGTATAAATCCTTGGGACAATGGGGTAGCTAGGGATTAAATTCTTTTTGGTATGAGCATCTAGGTGGACTCCTTGGCCTTATTAGTGACCTTATTTAAAGGGTTTATATCCATCTTCTTATATATATTTCTTGTAGGGAGATGCTCAATCATCATATTATTATTAAGTTTATAATGGTTATATTAGATCTTATAACATTTCTCATCATAACAACACAACCATCACAAAAAATATCAATGAAAGATAGACAAGTATAGCCACACAAAAGAACACAAATATTTATCCTCAAAAACCCTCATGGGGAAGAAAAACCAGCAAAAAAATTCCTTTGTATAAGATGTATAAAAGACAAACCCAAATAGAGGTTTTCTCCTCCTTATGCTATGTCTCTCTCTCTATCCCATGCGCTACATAGGTGAGTGAGTCTATGTTCAAATAAGAACCACAACTAGTCTATTTATACATATGTGTCAATTGATTTTTGCACTAGACAAGCCGGCCCCAATAAATTGTCTGGGTTGATTTCACCTAGGAATACTCAAAAAAAGTATAATATATTATTTGTTAGGGTACTAAATACCTGACACAAGTGGAGGTTTTACCTCATGACTCTATGATGACCAAATACAATAGTAACACCCCATCCGGGGAATAATAACATCTCCCTTGGGTTACATCAGTAAAATACATTTAGAATATCCTTTGAAGTTACAATATTTCAACACTCCCCCTTAACGATAAGGCTATTCTACTGACAACATCATCACAGACTATAGGAGAATAGAAAGACAATTACAACAGTACATCGAGGTAATACATCTATCCATCATAGGAAGTTTTTTACAATCAGTAACTAGAACAGCTACTCTTCATCTTCTACATCACACGATCACTTAATCCTTTTGCATCATTGCTTTGATCTTTTTTTCCTTCATAGCAGCACTTCGATCTTCTAAATCCTTTGTAGCATAAATTCAATCTTCTCAATCCTTTGCAGCAACACTTTGATGTTCTCGATCTTTTGTAGCAACACTTCGATCTTCTAGATCCTTTGTAGTGGAGCTTCAATCTTCTTGATCCTTTGCAGCATTAATTTGACCTTCTCTATCGTTTGCAGTAGCACTTTGATCTTTTATATTCTTTGCAGCAGCACTTTGATCTTCTCGATCCCTTATAGCAACACTTCGATCCTTTCGATCCTTTTGTAGCAGCACTTCGATCCTTTGCAGCAACACTTCGATCTTCTTTATCCTTTGCAGTCGCACTTCAATCTACTCGACCCTTCGCTTCTATACTTTGATATAATTGATCCCGTGTCGCCATGTTACCCACAGTACGCATGATCTATTTTTGGGATGATCAATCCCGATCACTTTAGGACATAAGTCCAAGGAAGATGCAATCATTCATTAGCATGATCCATGAAATCAATCAGCTGAATTGTCTACAACTAAATGTAGATCTCGACCGAACCCAGTGTCGGCCCTGTCGTCCATGAGGACTCATTATAGGAAATCCATACCTCACAGGTTAGGAACACTCACAAGTGAGTGTTATACTATGGTATCTACACTCACGTGTAGGCATGCTCTACCATGTAAGAGTATTGTCTACAGAGTATATATCGACCGCATTCAAAATGTTATCCCAACATAGAGCATCCATACCACACAGGTTAGGAACACTCTCAAGTGAGTGTTATACTATGGCGTCTGTGAGGATGCATCATAGAGAATCCATCCCACAAAGGTTAGGACCACTCCCAAGCGAGTGTTATTCTATGGCATATACATATGAATGTAGTCATACTCTCCATACAAGAGTATCGGCTACAGAGCAGAGCTCGACTGCATACAAAATGTCAGTCATGTTTTCCATGACTACTCATCGTAGAGCATCCATACCACTAAGGTTAGGACCACTTCTGAGTGAGTGTTATTCTACGGTGTCCACAGATGAATGTGGGTACTCTCCATGTGAGAGTAACGTCTACAAATAATATCTCAACCGTACTTAAGTATCGGTCCTATTACCTGTGAGGAATCATCGTAGGACATCCTCAGCATGAATGCTAGGACCATTCACAAGCGAATGTTATACTACGGTATCAAAAAATGAATGTGGGTGCTCTCCATGAGAGTAATATTTGTAGAGCCATCCTTTGCTTGTAAGGACCACTCTCATGAAAATAGTGTTATACCTGCCATCCTCAAGAGAGGATACTATGTTCCACAAGTGAAATTTTGTACCCTCCATGCGAGAGTAATATCTGCAGGGCCATGCTTACCTAGTAAGGACCACTCTCACGAACATAGTGTTATACTTGCCATCCTCAAGAGAGGATATTATCCTCCACAAGTGAATGTTGGACCTTGTCAGCATCTTCAGGTATGCTTGGCCTCTTTCATGCTAGAGCATCATTTTCATCCCATCATTGGTGTCAGTCTCATCATCACCCCCAATTTTCTTGGAGGATGCATATTATCAACCTACTCCACCTTTGCTCGAGGAGGTTCATAGTCTCGACTTCTTCTTTATTTTCGAGGATAGTCCTTATCTTTGACTTGTTCCTCCTTTTTGAATAAATTCCACATATTCAAGTTGTTCTTCCTTTATGAAGAAAGTCCATACCTTTGATTCATTTTTCCTTTCTGAAGAAAGTCCACATCTTCGACTTGTTCTTCCTTTCTGAAGAGAGTCCATATCTTTGACTTGTTCTTCCTTTTTTCGAAGAGAGTCAATAAATTCAACCTATTTCTCCTTTCCGAGAAGGGTCCATATCTTCCACCTGTTTCTCCTTTCCAAAAAGGGTCCATATTAACATCAATGTTCCTCCTTACGAGGAAAGTATGTAGTATCATCATCACTATACCTCCTTTGGAGTAAAGTCTTTATGTAATATCTCGAATTTTGGAGCTAACACTTATAGGCATGTGTCTATTGATTATGATGGTTATCTTGATGTTTTATATTATATTAGGTCAAGGACCCCACTACATATGAACATTTGATTTGTTTTATATGTTGGGCGTAAGCCAATTATTGATAATATATGTATATGCTTGTTTGTGTTAGGAGTGGACCCTGAAGCACATGATTGACGAGATATTTTGTGTTGAGTGAGAAGCTCTTGAACACATGAGTACTTACCTTTATGTTGAGCAAGAAGCTCTAGAACACATGAGAAAATAATTGGATGTGTTGGGCATAAGCTTTGAAGCCTTCCTTGTTGATGTTGACCATAAGCTCTGGAGCATCGGATCCTTGGCCATTATATCCCTAGGTGTATCGTACAAATACATCCTAGCATTTAGTGTTGAGAGAAAGCTTTGGAATTGCACTATGTTTGTAACTTCCTACGATAGACGTTGAGTATGGAATCTGTTAAGCACTAGGGGTTACTGAAAATAATTTAATAACTTCCGAGTGAAAACGACTCGAGAAAAATATTGATCTCGTCATACTTATTTATAAGTGATTAAATGAAATTTTGAATTTATGTATTCTCATCAAAGTACTGAAGAGCTACCATGTTATAAGAGGGAATTCCAACATGCAAGGATGTTTAGAGTTTCCTAGCCTAGTATACCTAAGCCACCTATGTACTTGACCTTACTGAAGAAGTGTCATTTAGTCGAGGGATCATGGTATATGATGCCTAGAGACAAATGTTAACAAGTGTTATAATACTATGTATTTTATACATATTATGTATAAAGAATTAATTATGATTAAATATATAATTAAATAAAAGAAAGAAGAGAAGCTCCATCAATTATTATTTATTATTAAAGGATTTATAAATAGTATTACACCTATGAAAGTTTAACTAGGAACTAGTTAAAAGTTCCTAGGTTAAGTATTGAAAATTACCCCAGTAATTAAAAAGGGTTAAATCAATAACCAAGGTTTCTTGATTTAACTGTCCCTTTGACTAAAAAAGTCTGTCTATAAAGACTGAAGTCAAGCAAAGGCTTGCGGGTTCTTATTTTTTTTTTTTATCTTTGGAGAATTATTCTTTTGCCTGTTTTTGCTCTCAAGTGTTTTCCTGGAGAATTTTTATCCTGCAAAGAAAAGAGGATTGATTCAAAACTGAATACTAGATAGGAAACCCTACCTTAGGATGTCTAAGCTACTTGCATGTTGGATTCGAGCTCGGGGGGATCCGTATTAGAACCAGGAACGGTTACGGGTCATCATTGGGAGGAACATGGTAGTTTCCAAGTGATTTGGCCATCAGAATCAGAGGTCAGATCTGTCTTAAATCGATAATGCTGGTTATTTAAAAGATGTGAAATTTCAACCATTAAAGGAGCTTCAGGATGAAAACTTACAAGTATGAGTTCTTAGTATGTCAAGTTCATTTCTAGGGTAAATGTTGGCTGCTTTATATAAATTCTCTTTATATATTTTTATCCCTGGAAATGATGGTTCTGTCCATATCTCCTAGGGTTACACCTCTTAAAATCTAACACTAGACTGTCTATGTTATCTTCTAGATTAGATGATGGATATGTTAGATGAATGTTTTCAATATATCTACTAACCCTATGTATTTTATTTTCTGGCTAGACTTTCCTAGGGTTTCTATTCTCTTCAACAATTCAGAGGGTTGTAAATATTATCATAGGCTATATTTAGCTAGGATTGCATCTCTAAAGTTTGTTTCCGTATTCATTCGATATTCATAAATGATTACTGTAAACTAGGTAAATTCAGACCCGTTATTTATTGCTAATCTATTCTTTATAACTCTACTGACATATTACATATGTAAGACATATGTAAGTAGAGACAAGTTCAGATTATAGTATATTTAATCATAGGAGTAAGTTTAAAGAAATAAATATACTAAATAGATACTTAGGGTATTATTTACAAACATAACTACTTTATATATATATATATATATCTATATATATATATATATAGATAAGGACATGAGGTATAAATATTTATGAGAACTATCTATACATTTAATTCCAAAATTAAATAACTCATCTAAGAGCTTTCGAGGTGTGCATAATACGAATATACTGGTATCGAAACTTTGGATTTAAATTATCAGTGACATAACTAAATAAAAGAAGGAAGCATCGTGACCATCCATGTGGTCCTTTACAAATCTTTATTCATAATTCATATAAAAGAATCTTTGTTTATGTATCTATTAAATTGAATTGTTGTTAACATATTATTATTTATTTACTAATATATATTGTTTTTAATTTATAAATTAAAATTAAAATATTTTTATAAATTATAATTTTTATAATTTATAATTTTAAATAATTATTATCTATTTAAAAATAATTTATAAACTTTTACTTAATAAATCATTTAATAAATTAACTTATGTTGTGATAGATATTAGTTTATTATTGTTTTGAATATATAAATTAAAATTAAAAATATTTTTATAAATTGTAATTTTTATAATTTATAATTTTAAATAATTATTATCTATTTAAAAATAGTTTATAAACTTTTACCTAATAAATAATTTAATAAATTAACTTATTTTGTGATAGATATTAGTTTAATATTGTTTTGAATATGTAAATTAAAATTAAAAATATTTTTATCAATTATAATTTTATAATTTATAATTTTGAATAAATATTATTTATTTAAAAATAATTTATAAGCTTTTACATAATAAATAATTTAAATAACTTATTTTATTTTATGAAAGATAACGTTTTATAATTAAATTAAATAAGTGTTATTAAAATTAGATTATTTAAAATTACTTTTGATATATTTAAAAATGATTCATTTTTAAAAAATTATTATATATAATAATCTTTGATTTTATAATAATATTATGTTAATTATATATTTTATTTTTAATTTTGGTTTATAAATATTTGATGTTATTATTTATTTTATTAAATTATTGTTTCTATTTTATTTATTAATAATATACTATATATTTGAGAGGCTTTTTAGCTTTGAAATTTTAGGATCTCTACTAACAAGACTAACCACTTACTTTCATTTGTACTTTGTCGTTGTTATTATCAACAAAGTCATAGTGCTCGATGCTTTGTTGTTATCAACAAAGTTGTATTATTATGCATTTATTACATTATTAATCATCTATTTATTAAAATAGATTAATTTATTAATTAATTATTAAAATAAATATGGGAATTAATATTCATGTATTTTGTAAATCTTGTTTATCATTTTTAGTAGTTGCGTTTATGCTTAATAAATTGAATTTACTTGTAGTTATTATTTAATTTATATTTTATTTAACAAATCTTGATATTAGAAATAAATAAGAAATGAGAAAACCAAATAAAGAATAAAAAATAAAAGAAAATAATAAAATAAAAAAGAATTTAAAACTTATAATTAAAAAAAATATTGTGCCGAGAGGCACTTTACAACCGAGTATGAGGGAGATCTTGTAACGTTTGTGGATATCATAGCAGAAGACAAGTTAAACCCAACCAACTTTAACCTATAGCTAATCTTGGTTCCTTTCCTCTATTTGGACTGGTTCTCAATTTTTCCAAAGCAATGAAATTCACTTGTCTATCGAACTTCACCCTGTGCCTATAAAATTGAAAAACACGCCGTCTCTTCCAAACACCCGTAATGATGAAAAAACACACTATTTCTTCCAAATCTCAATCACAGAGTTAAACTATGAATAGATTTTGAGACAAATTCCTAAAACTCGTACACTTGAGTTTCTTCAAAATATTTGAACGCGTAATAGTTAAAATTTGAACCAATCACGGATTAAAAGGATCCTTAGCGTAACTGTAAGCTCCTATAAGAATCTGGATAACAGATAAATGAAATGTCTCTACGTACACAAACAATAAAGCTATGATAGATTTCAGGTTATCAAGGAGAATGTCAATCTTCCAAATATCAATCACAGAGTTAAACTATGAATAGATTTTGGAGCAAATCCCTAAAACTTGTACACTAGAGTTTCTTCAAAATATTTGAATGCATAATAGTTAAAATTTGAACCAATCTTGGATTAAAAGAAACCCTAGCATAATTGTAAGCTCATATAAGAATCTAGATAACAAATAAATGAAATGTCTCTGCATACACAAACAATAAAGCTACGATGGATTTCAGGTTATCAAGGAGAATGCCAATCTCATCACAGCACATTTGCAGAAGAAAATGCTTATAATCCATTCACAAATTTATCCAACGCAATCTTATTGTTTTCTCATAGTCAAATGTGACCTACATGTACAGAGCTTACAATTTTTTTTTTTAATTTGTATCTTCCCCCCACATTCAAACTCTCCTTACTCTCAGAAAACTCGACCTTCTGCCCCACTACCTCGATCTCACTCCTCTTGCAACCAAGAAGAACTTAACCATTAACTACCTCTCACAATATTTGAGGACCCTTACCAATTTTGACCAAACTACATCCTAGAAATTCGCAACAACCTACCTAGATGGCTTCGTCTCCTCACAAGGAGCTATAATTTATCCATTATTCCCTATTCAAACTCTTTATTTGACAACGATAAATCTACCAATAATTAGCTAGTTAAATAAACATTCAAATAGAGTTCTTTTGATATTAAGGTCTCTTTGGTTCAACCTCAAGCCACAACATGTGACAAAGGATTACATTGTTGGCTTAGGCCAAATGCCCTTGCATCAAAATCCCAGGGTGAAAAGGATTGAAACCTTGTTCAAAAGGTTAATAAAAACAAAACCATTAGCTTCTAGTTCAGCTGCACTCATCCAAGTAGCATTCTCTACTGGATGTACTTTCCACTTTACGAGATACTCCAAGTAGTCCTTCTACCTGGCACTCTTTGCAACCTTAGTGTCCAAGATCTCCTTTGTGATGAAAAATGAACAGAAAATTACACTCACTAATTAACAATGACAATTTCATAGATAAAGTCTTCAATTGTTGAAATAAGCTACACTCACATAAAAATGATTTCATTTAACAAAGTTTACACCCCAAAATTATGCAAAAACAAATCTAGTTACTATCAAACATCCAATTACATTTAAAAAAAAACAATTATTCCAATTAAACTTACCAACTAACAATTTCACATATAAATTATCATCAATTAAAGAAAAAGATTAACATAAAATCATTTCATATAACAAACATTTCTACAAAAAATACACTCAAATAAAACAAACATAATATAATAGATAAGTAAATCAATATACATTTCTTAAAATATAAATAGTAACAACTTAATAATATACATATTATATAAATAACTAAAGTCAAGAACTTAAATATAAATTAATATAAAATATTTTATTATAAATTAAAGGTAATTAATAAATAATAAAAATAAAAATGAAAATGAAAGATAAAATAAAATAGAAAAGTAAAAATATAGAAAGATAAAAAAATAAAAATATATATATAAAATATAACCTAAAGTATGAAGCTAGAATTTTAAATTTATGTCATGAACTTTATTTATGTTATGAAAATTTTTGAAATTAGTTTGTGTGGAAAATATGTTAGTTTCTTGTTGATTCATAAAGTTTTGTGTTGAGAAATTATAAAACTAGTTTATGTGGAAATGAATGGAAATGAAAAATGAATATGTAAAAAGTACATTGTACTACAAAACATACCAAGAGAATACTCTAAAGATGATGGGGGCACCCTTTAGAGCATTTGGATGGGTTTAGTCCCATCCCCCCAAAATAAATATTTGTATTAAGAATAATAAGTGGGTTAGTAGGTCTTTACAAAACCCTCATCCCATCTCAAACATTGTTTAAACATACTTATATATTGTATGAGAGATTGAGAGTAAATGAGTGCATATAAAAATAGAAAATCATATAAATCCATTTGTGAATAGCTTTAAAAGATGCTTGATACGTGAAAAAAAAATAAAAAAAATATAAGAAATTTTTTTATTTAAATATTAAAAAGTAAAAAAAATGCAATAATCATTACATTTCCTCTCTTTTTTCAGTAAGAAAATTATCCACCAATATAATCAAAATCCAATATTACAATGTAATATAATCTATATATTATAAATCCTCTTTCAACCAATTTTAAGAAATTATTAAAAATTCCAAAATTATTATTTTTAAATATTGAAAAACAAAAAATCCAATACATATATAAAACACAAATACAAATAACATATATTTGCCAACTATTTTAAAATATATTAGAATTAGAAATAAAAATCAAATACATCAAAAAAACAGAAATACAAATGTTCAACATATATTTACTAACTATTTTAAAATATATTAAAATAAAGAAAAAAATCAAATACATCAGAAAAAAAAAATGTATTAACTAATAATTTTAAAATATATTAAAATCATAAAAAAAATTCAAATACATAAAAAAAATATGTTTATCTCCCTACCATTTGACTGACTGGGAGAATTAATTAACAGTATATGATAACAAATATCAGAGTAAACAAGTCATACGAGACAAACCTTTTAGTAAACAAGTCATACAGGACAAACATTTTAGATCTTTCATTTTCCTTATTGCAAAGCATGTCTTTAGTGGGTTTAAAGCATGTTTTAGTTGGTTTAGTGAAACATAGAAAATGGATCATTAATCCTTTATACCATTGTTTTAACTATAGTCTACTTCTTCCAATACCATTGTTTTAACTCAAGAGAAGTAGTTATGTTTTTCATTAGAAAAACTAAAAAAAAATATTATATCTTGTTGAAAGCATATTTTACCATTGAAAAAAATACCAGACTTACTTCTCACCATAGCCAAGATTGAACTCAGTAATTGGCTAATTTCCCTGGTATCTAACTTCATCAAAATACCTCTAAAATATTCAAAAAAAATAGTTATCTATATACTTTGAAGGGATACATTTTGGTTCGGCAAAATAAATGAGCGGAAGCAAGGTCCCATGACTACTCAGTTTGATCAACTCTAGCAAGTATCACTATAGACGAACTACCCTGGGGTCTTAAGCCCCCAAGTTATCATTGAGGAGTTTGAAATGACAAGTTTAGTTTTAATGAGATATTTTCTGGGCATCGAAGAAAAGGTAAAGAACAGATTGAAAGTACAAATCTGCCTGAATTAAGAACAGATTGAGACAAGAAAAAGTTAAAAACAGATTGAAAGGAAAGGAATGGAGATGAAAGGAAAGGAATCTCGATGCAAGTACAAAACCTGCTAATGATGGCTAAGGTTAATGTTTTACAGTCGTTAGATCTTCGATGCATATACCATGGACAAGGATAAGTAGCATGATTTTAGGAATTCGACATGAAAATTACCGCAATCAAACTTTGCAATTTTTATCATAAAAATTGTGAAAATTACTGCAATCAAACAATACGGACCAGCATGTACCCTGAATCCGATTGTACCAGATCTCTTGGGTAAGGATATGATCTCAGAGTATAATAGGTCAAGATATAAAGATATCTAAGAATATATCCAAAGCGAGCAACCTAACCACAGGAATGCCAATGCAAGCAAAGATGGGTTGCAAATCCAATCCTAGTTATAATTGGGTCATTTAATATGACACACAATTAAGAGATCTGACATGTTCAGAACAGATAATTAGCAAGAAATGTGGGCCTAGGTGGGATAATCAGGTAGCACATCAGGAGATCGGACACCAATGCAACCAAAGATGAGTTCCAAATCCGGTCGGAGTCATTGGGTCAGTTTAAGATGACAAGATAGAAAGCCAGCTACAGGAACACTAATGCAACCAAATATCTGTCATCATTATAATTGAACAACATTCTCTTAATTGAAAAAAAAAGAAAAAAATGTTAATTAATCATGTATTAAACATAGACATAGAGACATACCTGTTGTTCTCTTGGCGTTTTGTCCGATAGATCGTAGGCCTAGGATATCGGGGTTTCTCCTTGAACCTGCTTGAACAGAAATGATTCATGATTTAGATTCTTGGAGAAAGGGTATAATAAAAATGGAAAACCATATGTTCAAATCAAATTATAATAAAAATGAGGAACCATTGGCAATGGTTGTAGCAGCGTCCATCCTTTGATTCCTGTAGGCTTCCTGTTATCAAATTCAAAGCAATTCATCCTCTTTTCTTTATCATAAGATACAACCGACATACATAAACATAAACAGAAAATACACGATGACATAGACATAAATAGAAAACAAATACACAGAGACAAAGAACAGATACACAGTGACAAAGAACAGACAAAGGAAGCGCTTCCATACGGACCGTGCAAATGACAAAGGAGGAAGATGTGAGCAAAAAAACTTCCAATGCAAATTAAAAGAGACATACTTATACATCCCGTCTCTACTTGACCATTATAGGAGCGGATTCCGTCCCGATATTCTATCTTTTAAGCCAATCTCCTTTATTGAAAATCCGCTTTTTGATTATTTTTTGAAAATCCAAGTAGACCGTTATAGGATTGGATTCCATTGATCTTCTAGCTTTGTCAACCAATCTCTTACCATTTTTGAAAATCTTCTTTTTGAAATTTTTTGAAAATCCACGTCTCTTACCATTTTTGAATATCCGCTTTTTGAAATTATTTGAAAATCCACCTCTCTTACCGGAAGATCAATCCTCCCGGGTGGAAACCCCAACGTCGATAAGCATGCTCCCTAACAGAGTATCCTCTTGCCTCACACTATATTACAAAAATAGTAAAATTACGACCCTTCATGTTTTCTATTTCCCAAGGTCTATGTCCGTTGGGTGGCAAACTCTCATTCTTAGCCCCTAATAAAAACGAAAGAAAGTAGCTGGCAATATGTTAAGAAAGCGTCAAGGGATTAGGGGATCGTGGGATCATCTAGTGCCAAAGCGTGAAGGGATTGGGAGATCGTGGGATGTCTAGCGCGAAAGGAAAATTTAAGGATAATGGCGTAAGGGGTAAGGATAATGGCTTAAGGGGTATTCATGGTTTAGGAAGAACCTTATAATGCAATGTCAAAGTGGTTTCTGAAATAGTGTGTTTGGTAGTTATGGTTGGATTGAAGTAATTGATATGTTGAGTTGGAGGGAAGAGTGTGCTCTAAAACATCACAAATGTCAACCTCGAAACATTAGAAAGGATAGAGATAAAACTAATAATGAATATTAAATAGAAGAAAGAAGACATTGAAATGGATTGTAATAATAATAATAATAATAATAATAATCTATTTTTAAGGTCACCGCCAAGCGAGACACCAAATTGGTGTATGAGACCCCCTTGTTTGTGGGACAAGGGACCCCCTCTGCGCAGCGATTTAACTACTAAAGTATATAGAGGTGTACATACACTACCCCCCTCTGGATTTGAACCCGTATTTTGTAGATGAAGAGAAGAATTCACATGAAACCATTACTCCCATGCTACCAAAAAAGAAATTTAAGATGAAAGATAAAACATGTTGTCCAAGAGAAACAAACATGGGTGGAATGAACTCTCACCTAGGAACAAGTGACGCACTTGAGGTAAAATACCCGTAAATAAGGAGGAGCCTGCAACTGAATGGATGTTTGAAAATTTTGCATATCCAAAAATTGTGAGAGAAAATCACCATAAGAAGTTTTGATTATGACAAAGAAAATAGCTCTAATTCCTATGCAACAAACACTATATAATAAAATGTTCATATGCAACACTTGCACTAAAAGTAGATGCAGAGGAGAGACTATTGTAGAGAAATCCAATGGAAGAAATAATTGCAGCAGAAGGAGAAGGTGTTAAAGATGATAAAGCTACACAAATTGTGATTTTCTTAATTAATGATGACGTTAATAATATATTTTAGGCTTCTCAAATGTTCAAAATTATCCATCAAATATTTCTGAGAACTTGCATCAAAAGAATATTTGAAAGATAAAAGGAAGAGAATTATTGATATTATGTTATTAATGATGTTTATTTATCTTTACTTGGTAGAATTAAGTCAACTTCATATTTGATGCTTATACTCATACAAATGATGTTATTACTATTATTATAGTTATTATCTATTATTATCTATTATTATTATTACTATTATTATAGTTTCTAGCTATCAATAATTTGTATTATTATTGTTATTCAAATTATTAATAAACTAAGTCGATCGTGTTCCTCATTAGAAGACTCAGTTACAATTGCTACTCACCTTTCAACCATCATCTTTTTTCATATTATGAGGATGCTTGACAATCTTGATATCCTATCTAAACTCGCACATAGAGTAGTTATTCTTTTTTGTAATGATCTTCTCAACCTTTATTTTTCCAAGAAAAAATTGGTGCTTAGTATTGTAGGAGTGTTCAATGAGAGTAGACATGTGAAAGTGTTCCAACCTGATTTTATCTTGATACTCTTTAATCCTTAATTGAAAACATCACGCAATCTCCCCAATGTACAATTTCCCATAGAAGCAAGGAATCTTAAACACCCCTTTGTGATGATGCTGATAAATTGGTTCTTTTGCCGATTTCATATTTCATCTGATGGACATATTTGGTGGTTTGAAACTTGTGAAGATTTCTTTTAGTAATCTTATCTATAACACCTTGGATATACATAAGGACCAATTCAATGTGTTTTCTTCCCTACTTTAATATTTGGTTTTAACATTCCATATCATCTCTCCCTAGATTGCACTTCTTTATACCCATATTTCATGAATACTCAAATAAGATGATCTCTTTCTTGATCGAGGTTATCTTTTTTAAAGATTCTAAGTTCTTTGGTGGCCATAATGTTTATGACACCCAAATTTTAAGTTGAGTAATGTTATGAGTTTGCATCAAGATATTGTTCAATGTGGCTAGCCATGGGGTAGATTTCTTGAACACTTGGTGGAAAAGTGTCCCATATTGATTCACAGTTACCTTCACATGAAGAAATGGGATACTCTCACTTTCCTCGATATCCGTGGCGAATTAGATTATATATTTCAATTGACTATTTAAGTGATGAACAAGTCTCTCCAATTCTTCCCTCCCATGTGACCATACGACATGGTATTATAAATGTGCCATTTCCAAAATTTCGGTTTGAAAGGATACAAGTCTATGATTTTACTTTGAAAGTATTCCACGAAGAGGTTTTCCATTATTGAGGATAGTGGTAAACTCATGGCCTCTTTGCTAGTATGCTCATATAGCTCACCAAGGAAACACAATAATTTTAATAATATGAATACTTTTATCAATTTGGCAATATCGGGGCTAGTTACCTTCTTTATGGCCTCCATAGATTTATCAAAGGGTATCTTTGTAAACAAAGAGAGCACGTCAAAAATAAGGATCGTGTTGTGTGACTCCATAGTAGTGTAAGTAACTGTATGAACAAATCCACTTGAATTCTTCATGAAGGAGCCTCTCCTCCCTACAAGAGGATTTCATACTCTAGAGAAGAAATTGGTCATTTCATGCACCAAAGAATCAATTCCATTCATATTTGGTCCTAGATGGATGACATTTTTATGGATTTTTGGTAACGTATAAATCCTTGGGACAATGGGGTAGCTAGGGATTAAATTCTTTTTGGTATGAGCATCTAGGTGGACTCCTTGGCCTTATTAGTGACCTTATTTAAAGGGTTTATATCCATCTTCTTACATATATTTCTTGTAGGGAGATGCTCAATCATCATATTATTATTAAGTTTATAATGGTTATATCAGATCTTATAACATTTCTCATCATAACAACACAACCATCACAAAAAATATCACTGAAAGATAGACAAGTACAGCCACACAAAAGAACACAAAGATTTATCCTCAAAAACCCTCATGGGGAAGAAAACCCAACAAAAAAATTCCTTTGTATAAGATGTATAAAAGACAAACCCAAAAAGAGGTTTTCTCCTCCTTATGCTATGTCTCTCTCTCTATCCCATGCACTACACAGGTGAGTGAGTCTATGTTCAAATAAGAACCACAACTAGTCTATTTATACATATGTGTCAACTGATTTTTGCACCAGACAAGCCGGCCCCAATAAACTGTCTGGGTCGAGTTCACCTAGGAATACTCAAAAAAAATATATTATATTATTTATTAGGGCACTAAATACCTGACACAAGTGGAGGATTTACCTCATGACTCTATGATGACCAAATACAATAGTAACACCCCATCTGAGTAATAATAACATCTCCCTTGGGTTACATCGGTAAAATACATTTAGAATATCCTTTGAAGTTACAATATTTCAACACTCCCCCTTAACGATAAGGCTATTCTACTGACAACATCATCGCAGACTATAGGAGAATAGAAAGACAATTACAACAATACATCGAGGTAATACATCTATCCATCATAGGAAGTTTTTCACAATTAGTAACTGGAACAGTTACTCTTGATCTTCTGCATCACACGATCACTTAATCCTTTTGCAACAATGATTTGATCTTTCTATCCTTCATAGCAGCACTTCGATCTTCTAAATCCTTTGCAGCAGAAATTCAATCTTCTCAATCCTTTGCAGCAGCACTTTGATCTTCTCGATCCTTTGCAGCAACACTTCGATCTTCTAGATCCTTTGTAGTGGAACTTCAATCTTCTTGATCCTTTGCAGCAACACTTTGATCTTCTCTATCATTTGCAGTAGCACTTAGATATTTTAGATTCTTTGCAGCAGCACTTTGATCTTCTCGATCCCTTATAGCAACACTTCGATCCTTTCGATCCTTTTGTAGCAGCACTTCGATCCTTTGCAGCAACAATTCGATCTTCTTTATCCTTTGCAGTCACACTTCAATCTACTCAACCCTTTGCTTCTATACTTCGATCTAATTGATCCCACGTCGCCATGTTACCCACAGTACGCATGACCTATTTGTGGGATGATCAATCCTGATCACTTTAGGACATAAGTCCAAGGAAGATGCAATCCTTCATTAGCATGATCCATGAAATCAATCAGCTGAATCGTCTACAACTAAATGTAGATCTCAACCGAACCCAGTGTTGGCCCTGTCGTCCATGAGGACTCATTATAGGAAATCCATACCTCACAGGTTAGGACCACTCACAAGTGAGTGTTATACTATGGTATCTACACTAACGTGTAGGCATACTTTACCATTTAAGAGTATTGTCTATAGAGCAGATATCGACCGCATTCAAAATGTCAGCCCAACATAGAGCATCCATACCACACAGGTTAGGACCACTCTCGAGTGAGTGTTATACTATGGCGTCTGTGAGGATTCATCATAGAGCATCCATACCACAAAGGTTAGGACCACTCCCAAGCGAGTGTTATTCTATGGTATCTACATATGAATGTAGGCATACTCTCCATACAAGAGTATCGGCGACAGAGCAGATCTCGACTGCATACAAAATGTCAGTCATGTTGTCCATGACTACTCATCGTAGAGCATCCATACCACTAAGGTTAGGACCACTTCTGAGTGAGTGTTATTCTACGGTGTCCACAGATGAATGTGGGTACTCTCCATGTGAGAGTAACGTCTACAAATAATATCTCAACCGTACCTAAGTATCGGTCCTATCTCCTGTGAGGAATCATTGTAGGACATCCTTAGCATGAATGCTAGGACCATTGACAAGCGAATGTTATACTACGGTATCAAAAAATGAATGTGGGTACTCTCCATGAGAGTAACATCTGCAAAGCCATCCTTAGCTAGTAAGGACCAGTCTCATGAACATAGTGTTATACCTGCCATCCTCAAGAGAGGATACTATGTTCCACAAGTGAAAGTCTGTACCCTCCATGTGAGAGTAATATCTGTAGGGCCATGCTTACCTAGTAAGGACCACTCTCACAAACATAGTGTTATACTTGCCATCCTCAAGAGAGGATATTATCGTCCAAAAGTGAATGTTGGACCTTGTCAGCATCTTCAGGTATGCTTGGCCTCTTTCATGCTAGAGCATCATTGTCATCCCATCATTGATGTCAGTCTCATCATCACCCCCAATTTTCCTGGAGGATGCATATTATCAACCTAATCCACCTTTGCTCGAGGAGGGTTCATAGTCTCGACTTCTTATTTATTTTCGAGGATAGTCCATATCTTTGACTTGTTCCTCCTTTTTGAATAAATTCCACATATTCAAGTTGTTCTTCTTTTATGAAGAAAGTCCATACCTTCGATTTGTTCTTCCTTTCTGAAGAATGTCCACATCTTCGACTTGTTCTTCCTTTCTGAAGAGAGTCCATGTCTTTGACTTGTTCTTCCTTTTTTCGAAGAGAGTCAATATCTTCGACCTATTTCTCCTTTCCGAGAAGGGTCCATATCTTCGACCTGTTTCTCCTTTCCAAGAAGGGTCCATATTAACATCAATGTTCCTCCATGCGAGGAAAGTATGTAGTATCATCATCACTGTTCCTCCTTTGGAGGAAAGTATTTATGTAATATCTCGAATTTTGGAGCTAACACTTATAGGCATGTGTCTATTGATTATGATGATTATCTTGATGTTTTATATTATATTAGGTCAAGGACCCCACTACATATGAACATTTGATTTTTTTTATATATTGGGCGTAAGCCAATTACTGATAATATATGTATATGCTTGTTTGTGTTAAGAGTGGACCCTGAAGCACATGATTGACGAGATCTTTTGTGTTGAGTGAGAAGCTCTTGAACACATGAGTACTTACCTTTGTGTTGAGCGAGAAGCTCTAGAACACATGAGAAAATAATTGGATGTGTTGGGAATAAGCTCTGAAGCCTTCCATGTTGATGTTGACCATAAGCTCTGGAGCATCGGATCCTTGGCCATTATATCCCTAGGTGTATTGTACAAATACATCCTACCATTTAGTGTTGAGAGAAAGCTCTGGAATTGCACTATGTTTGTAACTTCCTACGATAGACGTTGAGTATGGAATCTGGTAAGCACTAGGGGTTACTGAAAATAATTTAATAATTTCCAAGTGAAAACGACTCGAGAAAATTATTGATCTCTTCATACTTATTTATAAGTGATTAAATGAAATTTTGAATTTATGTATTCTCATCAAAGTACTGAAGAGCTACCATGTTATAAGAGGGAAATCCAACATGCAAGGATGTTTAGAGTTTCCTAGCCTAGTAGACCTAAGCCACCTATGTACTTGACCTTACTGAAGAAGTGTCATTTAGTCGAGGGATCATGGTATATGATGCCTAGAGACAAATGTTAACAAGTGTTATAATACTATGTATTTTATACATATTATGTATAAAGAATTAATTATGATTAAATATATAATTAAATAAAAGAAAGAAGAGAAGCTCCATCAATTATTATTTATTATTAAAGGATTTATAAATAGTATTACACCTATGAAAGTTTAACTAGGAACTAGTTAAAAGTTCCTAGGTTAAGTATTGAAAATTACCCCAGTAATAAAAAAGGGTTAAATCAATAACCAAGGTTTCTTGATTTAACTGTCCCTTTGACTAAAAAAGTCTGTCCATAAATACTGAAGCCAAGCAAAGGCTTGGGGGTTCTTATTTTTTTTTTATCTTTGGAGAATTATTGTTTTGCCTGTTTTTGCTCTCGAGTGTTTTCCTGGAGAATTTTTATCCTGCAAGGAAAAGAGGATTGATTCAGAACTGAATACTAGATAGCAAACCCTACCTTAGGATGTCTAAGCTACTTGCATCTTGGATTCGAGCTCGGGGGAATTCGGATTAGAACCAGGAACGGTTACGGGTCATTATTGGGAGGAACATGGTAGTTTCCAACTGATTTGGTCATCAGAATCAGAGGTCAGATCTGTCTTAAATCGATAATGATGGTTGTTTAAAAAGTGTGCAATTTCAACCATTAAAGGAGCTTCAGGAAGAAAACTTACAAGTATGAGTTCTTAGTATGTCAAGTTCATTTGTAGGGTAAATGTTGGCTGCTTTATATAAATGCTCTTTATATATTTTTATCCGTGGAAATGATGGTTCTGTTCATATCTACTAGGGTTACACCTCTTAAAATCTAACGCTAGACTGTCTATGTTATCTTCTAGATTAGATGATGGATATGTTAGATGAATGTTTTCAAAATATCTACTAACCCTATGTATTTGATTTTCTGGCTAGACTCTGCTAGGGTTTCTATTCTCTTCAACAATCCACAGGGTTGTAAATATTATCATAGGCTGTATTTAGCTATAATTGCATCTCTAAAGTTTGTTTCCGTATTCATTCGATATTCATAAATTATTACTGTAAACTAGGTAAATCCAGACCCGTTATTTATTGCTCATCTATTCTTTATAACTCTAATGACATATTACATATGTAAGTAGAGACAAGTTCAGATTATAGTAGATTTAATCATAGGAGTAAGTTTAAAGAAATAAATATATTAAATAGATACTTAGCGTATTATTTACAAACATAACTACTATATATATATATATATATATATATATATATATACAGATAAGGACATCACGTATAAATATTTATGAGAACTATCGATACATTTAATTCCAAAATTAAATAACTCATCTAAGAGCTTTCAAGGTGTGCATAATAAGAATATGCTAGTATCGAAACTTTGGATTTAATTTATCAGTGACATAACTAAATAAAAGAAGGAAGCATCGTTACCATCCATGTGGTCCTTTACAAATCTTTATTCATAATTCATATAAAAGAATCTTTGTTTATGTATCTATTAAATTGAATTGTTTTTAACATATTATTATATATTTATAGTTTATTATTTATTTACTAATATATATTGTTTTTAATTTATAAATTAAAATTAAAATATTTTTATAAATTATAATTTTTATAATTTATAATTTTAAATAGTTATTATCTATTTAAAAATAATTTAAAAATAATTTATAAAGTTTTACTTAATAAATAATTAAATAAATTAACTTATGTTGTGATAGATATTAGTTTATTATTGTTTTGAATATATAAATTAAAATTAAAAATATTTTTATAAATTATAATTTTTATAATTTATAATTTTAAATAATTATTATCTATTTAAAAATAGCTTATAAACTTTTACCTAATAAATAATTTAATAAATTAACTTATTTTGTGATAGATATTAGTTTAATATTGTTTGAATATATAAATTAAAATTAAATTATTTTTTATCAATTATAATTTTATAATTTTTAATTTTGAATAAATATTATTTCTTTAAAAATAATTTATAAGCTGTTACATAAACAATAATTTAAATAGCTTATTTTATTTTATTAAAGATAACGTTTTATAATTAAATTAAATAAATGTTATTAAAATTAGATTATTTAAAATTACCTTTGATATATTTAAAAATGATGCATTTTTAAAAAATTATTATATATAATAATATTTGATTTTATAATAATATTATCTTAATTATATATTTTATTTTTAATTTTAGTTTATAAATATTTGATGTTATTATTTATTTTATTAAATTATTGTTTATATTTTATTTATTAATAATATACTATATATTTGAGAGTTTTTTTAGCTTTGAAATTTTAGGATCTCTACTAACAAGACTAACCACTTACTTTCATTTGTACTTTGTTGCTATTATTATCAACAAAGCCATAGTGCTGGATGCTTTGTTGTTTTCAACAAAGTTGTATTATTATGCATTTATTACATTATTAATCATCTATTTATTAAAATAGATTAATTTATTAATTAATTTTTAAAATAAATATGGTAATTAATATTCATGTATTTTGTAAATCTTGTTTATAATTTTTAGTTGTTGCATTTATGCTTAATAAATTGAATTTACTTGTAGTTATTATATAATATATGGTTATTTAATTTATATTTTATTTAACAAATCTTGATATTAGAAATAAATAAGAAATGAGAAAACCAAATAAAGAATAAAAAAATCAAAGAAAATAATAAAATAAAAAAAGAATTTAAAACTTATAATTCAAAAAAAATTATTGCGCCGAGAGGCACTTTACAACCGAGTATGAGGGAGATCTTTCAACGTTTGTGGATATCGTAGCAGAAGACAAGTTGGACCCAACCAACTTTAAACTATAGCTAAACTTGGTTCCTTTTCTCTATTTGGACTGGTTCTCAATTTTTCCAAAGCAATGAAATTCACTTGTTTATCGAACTTCACCCTGTGCCTGTAAAATTGAAAAACACACCGTCTCTTCCAAACACCTGTAATGATGAAAAAACACACTATTTCTTCCAAATCTCAATCACAGAGTTAAATTATGAATATATTTCGAGACAAATTCCTAAAACTCGTACACTTGAGTTTCTTCAAAATATTTGAATGCGTAATAGTTAAAATTTGAACCAATCACGAATTAAAAGGATCCTTAGCGTAACTGTAAGTTCCTATAAGAATCTAGATAACAGATAAATGAAATGTCTCTACGTACACAAACAATAAAGCTACAATAGATTTCAGGTTATCAAGGAGAATGTCAATCTTCCAATTATCAATCACAGAGTTAAACTATGAATAGATTTCAGAGCAAATCCCTAAAACTCATACACTGGAGTTTCTTCAAAATATTTGAATGCATAATAGTTAAAATTTGAACCAATCTTGGATTAAAAGAAACCCTAGAATAATTGTAATCTCATATAAGAATCTAGATAACAAATAAATGAAATGTCTCTGCGTACACAAACAATAAAGCTACGATGGATTTCAGGTTATCAAGGAGAATGCCAATCTCATCACAGCGCATTTGCACAAGAAAATTCTTATAATCCATTCACAAATTTATCCAATGCATTCTTATTGTTTTCTCACAGTCAAATGTGACCTACATGTACAGAGCTTACAATTTTTTTTTTTAATTTGTATCTTCCCCCCACATTCAAACTCTCCTTACTCTCAGAAAATTTGACCTTCTCCCCCACTACCTCGATCTCACTCCTCTTGCAACCGAGAAGAACCTAACCATTAACTACCTCTCACAATATTTGAGGACCCTTACCAATTTTAACCAAACTAAATCCTAGAAATTCACAACAACCTACTTAGATGGCTTTGTCTCCTCACAAGGAGCTATAATTTAGCCATTATTCCCTATTCAAACTCTTTATTTGATAGCGATAAATCTACCAATAATTAGCTAGTTAAATAAACATTCAAATAGACTTCTTTTGATCTTAAGGTCTCTTTGGTTCAACCTCAAGCCACAACATGTGACAAAGGATTACATTGTTGGCTTAGGCCAAATGCCCCTGCATCAAACTCCCAGGGTGAAAAGGATTGAAACCTTGTTCAAAAGGTTAGTAAGAACAAAACCATTAGATTCTAGTTCAGCTGCACTCATCCAGGTAGCATTCTCTACTGGATGTTCTTTCCACTTTACGAGATACTCCAAGTAGTCCTTCTACCTGGTACTCTTTGCAACCTTAGTGTCCAAGATCTCCTTTGTGATGAAAAATGAATGGAAAATTACACTCACTAATTAACGATGAAACATTCCGAGTACACTCACTAATTAACAATGACAATTTCATAGATAAAGTCTTCAATTGATGAAATAAGCTACACTCACATAAAAATGATCTCATTTAACAAAGTTTACACCCCAAAATTATGCAAAAACAAATCTAGTTACTATCAAACATCCAATTACATTTTAAAACAAACAATTATTCCAATTAAACTTACCAACTAACAATTTCACATATAAATTACCATCAATTAAAGAAAAACATTAACATAAAATCATTTCATATAACAAACATTTCTACAAAGAATACACTCAAATAAAACAAACATAATATAATAGATAAGTAAATAAATATACATTTCTTAAAATATAAATAGTAACAACTTAATAATATACATATTATATAAATAAATAAAGTCAAGAACTTAAATATAAATTAATATAAAATATTTTATTATAAATTAAAAGTAATTAATAAATAATAAAAATAAAAATAAAAATGAAAGATAAAATAAAATAGAAAAGTAAAAATATAGAAAGATTAAAAAATAAAAAAAATATATAAAATATAAAATAAAGTAAGAAGCTAGAATTTTAAATTTATGTAATGAACTTTATTTATGTTATGAAGAATTTTGAAATTAGTTTGTGTGGAAAATATGTTAGTTTCTTGTTGATTCATAAAGTTTTGTGTTGAGAAATTATAAAACTAGTTTATGTGGAAATGAATGGAAATGAAAAATGAATATGTAAAAAGTACGTTGTACTACAAAACATACCAAGTGACTACTCTAAAGATGATGGGGGCACCCTTTAGAGCATTTGGATGGGTTTAATCGCATCCCCCAAAAATAAATATTTGTATTAAGAATAATAAGTGGGTTAGTAGGTCTTTACAAAACCCTCATCCCATCTCAAACATTGTTTAAACATACATATATATTGTATGAGAGATTGAGAGTAAATGAGTGCATATAAAAATAGAAAATCATATAAATCCATTTGTGAATAGATTTAAAAGACGCTTGATACCTGAAAAGAAAACAAAACAAATATAAGAAACATTTTTATGTAAATATTAAAAAGTAAAAAAAAATGCAATAATCATTACATTTCCTCTCTTTTTTCAGTAAGAAAATTATCCACCAATATAATCAAAATCCAATATTACAATGTAATATAATCTATATATTATAAATCCTCTTTCAACCAATTTTAAGAAATTATTAAAAAATCCAAAATTATTATTTTTAAATATTGAAAAACAAAAAATACAATACATATATAAAACACAAATACAAATAACATATATTTGCCAACTATTTTAAAATATATTAGAATTAAAAATAAAAATCAAATACATCAAAAAAACAGAAATACAAATGTTCAATATATATTTACTAACTATTTTAAAATATATTAAAATAAAGAAAAAAATCAAATACATCAGAAAAAGAAATGTATTAACTAATCATTTTAAAATATATTAAAATCATAAAAAAAAATTTCAAATACATAAAAAAAATGTTTATCTTCCTACCATTTGAGTGGAAGAATTAATTAACAGTATATGATAACAAATATCAGAGTAAACAAGTCATATGAGACAAACATTTTAGTAAACAAGTCATACGGGACAAACATTTTAGATCTTTCATTTTCCTTATTGCAAAGCATGTCTTTAGTGGGTTTAAAGCATGTTTTAGTTGGTTTTGTGAAACATAGAAAATGGATCATTCATCCTTTATACCATTGTTTTCATTTTCCTTATTGCAAAGCATGTCTTTAGTGGGTTTAAAGCATGTTTTAGTTGGTTTAGTGAAACATAGAAAATTGATCATTCATCCTTTATACCATTGTTTTAACTACAGTCTACTTCTTCCCATACCATTGTTTTAACTCAAGAGAAGTAGTTATGTTTTTCCATTAGAAAAACTAAAAAAATATATTATATCTTGTTGAAAGCATATTTTACCATTGAAAAAAAATACTAGACTTACTTCTCACCATAGCCAAGATTGCCATAGCCAAGATTGAACTTAGTAATTGGCTAATTTCCCTGGGATCTAACTTCATCAAAATACCTCTAAAATATTAAAAAAAAAATAGTTGTCTATATACTTTGAAGGGATACATTTTGGTTCGGCAAAATAAAGGAGCAGAAGCAAGGTCCCATGACTACTCAGTCTGATCAAGTAGTCTGATCAACTCTAGCAAGTATCACTATAGACGAACTAACCTGGGGTCTTAAGCCCCCAAGTTATCATTGAGGAGTTGGAAATGACAAGTTTAGTTTTAATGAGATATTTTCTGGGCATCGAAGGTTTTAAGTCTATTTTGAAGTGTCACAGAGTTATAAGTGAGGAGTTTGAATTGACATATTTAGTTTTAATCAGACTCAGAGAAAGCACATATAATTCCAAATTTAATCCTAGTTATTGGGTCATTTCATATGATATCCCACGATCCAGAAAAGAAAAGGTAAAGAACAGATTGAAAGTACAAATCCGCCTGAATTAAGAAAAGATTGAAACAAGAAAAAGTTAAAAATAGATTGAAAGGAAAGGAATGGTGATGAAAGGAAAGGAATCTCGATGCAAGTACAAAACCTACTAATGATGGCTAAGGTTAATGTTTTACAGTCATTAGATCTTCGACGCATATACCATGGACAAGGATAAGTAGCATGATTTTAGGAATTCGACATGAAAATTACCGCAATCAAACTTTGCAATTTTTATCATAAAAATTGTGAAAATTACTACAATCAAACAATACGGACCAGCATGTACCCTGAATCCGATTGTACCAGATCTCTTGGGTAAGGATACGATCTCAGAGTATAATAGGTCAAAATCTAAAGCTATCTAATAACAGATCCAAAGCGAGCAACCTAACCACAGGAACGCCAATGCAAGCAAAGATGGGCTCCAAATCCAATCCTAGTTATAATTGGGTCATTTAATATGACACACAATTAAGAGATCCCACATGTTCAGAACAGATAATTAGCAAGCAATGTGGGGCTAGGTGGGATAATCAGGATGCACATCAGGAGATCGGACACCAATGCAACCAAAGATGAGTTCCAAATCTGGTTGGAGTCATTAGGTCATTTTAATATGACAAGATCGAAAGCCAGCTACAGAAACACTAATGCAACCAAATATCTGTCATCATTATAATTGAACAACATTCTCTTACTTGAAAAAATAAGAAAAAAATGTTAATAATCATGTATTAAACATAGACATAGAGACATACCTGTTGTTCTCTTGGTGTTTTGTCCGATAGATAGTAGGCCCAGGATCTCGGGGTTTCTCCTTGAACCTGCTCGAACAGAAATGATTCATGATTTAGATTCTTGGAGAAAGGGTATAATAAAAATGGAAAACCATATGTTCAAAACAAATTATAATAAAAATGAGGAACCATTGGCAATGGTTGTAGCAGCGTCCATCCTTTGATTCCTGTAGGGTTCCCGTTATCAAATTCAAAGAAATTCATCCTCTTTTATTTATCATAAGCTACAACCCACATAGATAAACATAAACATAAAATACATGGTCACATAGACATAAACAGAAAACAAATACACAGAGACAAAGAACATATACACAGTGACAAAGAACAGACAAAGGAAGCACTTCCAGATGGACTGTGCAAATGACAAAGGAGAAAGATGTGAGCAAAAAAACTTCCAATGCAAATTAAAAGAGACATACTGATACATCCCGTCTCTACTTGACCGTTATAGGAGCAGATTCCGTCCCGATCTTCTATCTTTTAAGCCAATCTCCTTTATTGAAAATCCGCTTTTTGAAATTTTTTGAAAATCCACGTCTCTTACCATTTTTGAATATCCACTTTTTCAATTTTTGTAAAAATCCGCTTTTTGAAATTATTTGAAAATCCACGTCTCTTACCGAAAGATCAATCCTCTCGGGTGGAAACCCCAACGTCGATAAGCATGCTCCCTAACAGAGTATCCTCTTGCCTCACACTATATTACAAAAATAGTAAAATTACGACCCTTCATGTTTTCTATTTCCCAAGGTCTATGTCCGTTGGGCGGAAAACTCTCATTCTTAGCCCCTAATAAAAATGAAAGAAAGTAGCTGGCAATAAGTTAAGAAAGTGTCAAGGGATTAGGGGATCGTGGGATCATCTAGTGCCAAAGCGTGAAGGGATTGGGAGATCGTGGGATGTCTAGCGTGAAAAGAAAATTTAAGGATAATGGCGTAAGGGGTAAGGATAATGGCTTAAGGGGTATTCATGGTTTAGGAAGAACCTTATAATGCAATGTCAAAGTGGTTTCTGAAATAGTGTGTTTGGTAGTTATGGTTGGATTGAAGTAATTGATGTCTTGAGTTGGAGGGAAGAGTGTGCTCTAAAACATCACAAATGTCAACCTTGAAACATTAGAAAGGCTAGAGATAAAACTAATAATGAATATTAAATAGAAGAAAGAAGACATTGAAATGGATTGTATTTTGTAGATGAAGAGAAGAATTCACATGAAACCATTACTCCCATGCTACCAAAAGAGAAAGTTAAGATGAAAGATAAAACATGTTGTCCAAGAGAAACAAACATGGGTGGAATGAACTCTCACCTAGGAACAAGTGATGCACTTGAGGTAAAATACTCGTAAATAAGGAGGATCCTGCAAGTGAATGCATGTTTGAAAATTTTGCATATCCAAAACTTGTGAGAGAAAATCACCATAAGAAGTTTTGGATAAGACAAAGAAAATAACCCTAATTCCTATTCAACAAACACTATATCATAAAATGTTCATAAGCAACACTTGCACTAAATGTAGATGCAGAGGAGAGACTCTTGTAGAGAAATCCAATGGAAGAAATAATTGCAGCAGAAGGAGAAGGTGTTAAAGATGATAAAGCTACACAAATTGTGATTTTCGTAATTAATGATGACGTTAATAATATATTTTAGGCTTCTCAAATGTTCCAAATTATCCATCAAATATTTATGAGAACTTGCATCAAAAGAATATTTGAAAGATAAAAGGAAGAGAATTATTGATATTATGTTATTAATGATGTTTATTTATCTTTACTTGGTAGAATTAAGTCAACTTCTTATTTAATGCTTATACTCATACAAATGATGTTATTACTATTATTATAGTTATTATCTATTATTATCTTTTATTATTATTACTATTATTATAGTTTCTAGCTATCAACAATTTGTATTATTATTGTTATTCAAATTATTAATAAACTAAGTCGATCTTGTTCCTCATTAGAAGACTCAGTTACAATTGCTACTCACCTTTCAACCATCATCTTTTTTCATATTATGAGGATGCTTGACAATCTTGATAGCCTATCTAAACTTGCAGATATAGTAGTAATTCTTTTTTGCAATGATCTTCTCAACCTTTATTTTTCCAAGAAATAATTGGTGCTTAGTATTGTAGGAGTGTTCAATGAGAGTAGACATGTGAAAGTGTTCCAACCTGATTTTATCTTCATACTCTCTAATCCTTAATTGAAAACATCACGCAATCTACCCAATGTACAATTTCCCATAGAAGCAAGGAATCTTAAACACCCCTTTGTGATGATGCTGATAAATTGGTTCTTTTGCCGATTTCATACTTCATCTGATGGACATATTTGGTGGTTTGAAACTTATGAAGATTTCTTTTGGTAATATTATCTATAACACCTTGGATATACATAAGTACCAATTTCAACGTGTCTTCCTCCCTACTTTAATATTTGGTTTTAACATTCCATATCATCTCTCCCTAGATTGCACTTCTTTATACCCATATTTCATGAATACTCAAATAAGATGATCTCTTTCTTGATCGAGGTTATCATTATTAAAGATTCTAAGTTCTTTGATGGCCATAATGTTTATGACACCCAAATTTTAAGTTGAGTAATGTTATGAGTTTGCATCAAGATATTGTTCAATGTGGCTAGCCATGGGGTAGATTTCTTGAACACTTGGTGGAAAAGTGTCCCATATTGATTCACAGTTACCCTCACATCAAGAAATGGGATACTCTCGCTTTCCTCGATATCCATGGCGGATTAGATTATATATTTCAATTCACTATTTAAGTGGTGAACAAGTTTCTCTAATTTTTCCCTCCCATGCGACCATACGACATGGTATTATAAATGTGCCATTTCCAAAATTTCAGTTTGAAAGGATAGAAGTCTATGATTTTACTTTGAAAGTATTCCACAAAGAGGTTTTCCATTATTGAGGATAGTGGTAAACTCATGGCTTCTTTGCTAGTATGCTCATATAGGTCACCAAGGAAACAAAATAATTTTAATAAGATGGATACTTTTATAAATTTGGCAATATCGGGGATAGTTACCTTCTTTATGGCCTCCATAGATTTATCAAAGGGTATCTTTGTAAACAAAGAGAGCACATCAAAACTAATGATCGTGTTGTGTGACTCCATAGTAGTGTAATTAACGGTATGAACAAATCCACTTGAATTCTTCATGAAGGAGCCTCTCCTCCCTACAACAGGATTTCATACTCTAGAGAAGAAATTGGTCATTTCATGCACCAAAGAATCAATTCCATTCATATTTGGTCCTAGATGGATGACATTTTTATGGATTTTTGGTAACGTATAAATCCTTGGGACAATGGGGTAGCTAGGGATTAAATTATTTTTGGTATGAGCATCTAGGTGGACTCCTTGGCCTTATTAGTGACCGTATTTAAAGGGTTTATATCCATCTTCTTATATATATTTCTTGTAGGGAGATGCTCAATCATCATAGTATTATTAAGTTTATAATGGTTATATCAGATCTTATAACATTTCTCATCATAAAAACACAACCATCACAAAAAATATCATTGAAAGATAGACAAGTACAGCCACACAAAAGAACACAAAGATTTATCCTCAAAAACCCTCATGGGCAAGAAATCCCAGCAAAAAAATTCCTTTGTATAAGATGTATAAAAGACAAACCCAAAAAGAGGTTTTCTCCTCCTTATGCTATGTCTCTCTCTCTATCCCATGCGCTACACAGGTGAGTGAGTCTATGTTCAAATAAGAACCACAACTAGTCTATTTATACATACGTGTCAACTGATTTTTGCACTAGACAAGCCGGCCCCAATAAACTGTCTGGGTCGAGTTCACCTAGGAATACTCAAAAAAAGTATATTATATTATTTATTAGGGTACTAAATACCTGACACACATGGTGGATTTACCTCATGACTCTATGATGACCAAATACAATAGTAACACCCCATCCGAGGAATAATAACATCTCCCTTGGGTTACATCAGTAAAATACATTTAGAATATCCTTTGAAGTTACAATATTTCAACACTCCCCCTTAATGATAAGGCTATTCTACTGAAAATATCATCATATACTATAGGAGAATAGAAAGACAATTAAAACAGTGCATCGAGGTAATACATCTATCCATCATAGGAAGTTTTTCACAATCAGTAACTGGAACAGTTACTCTTCATCTTCTGCATCACACGATCACTTAATCCTTTTGCAGCAATGCTTTGATCTTTCTATCCTTCATAGCAGCACTTCGATCTTCTAAATCCTTTGCAGCAGAAATTCAATCTTCTCAATCCTTTGCAGCAGCACTTTGATCTTCTCGATCCTTTGTACCAACACTTCGATCTTCTAGATCCTTTGTAGTGGAACTTCAATCTTCTTGATCCTTTGCAGCAGCACTTTGATCTTCTCTATCGTTTGCAGTAGCACTTTGATCTTTTATATTCTTTGCAGCAACACTTTGATCTTCTCGATCCATTATAGCAACACTTTGATTCTTTTGATCCTTTTGTAGCAGCACTTCGATCCTTTGCAGCAACACTTCGATCTTCTTTATCCTTTGCAGTCGCACTTCAATCTACTCGACCCTTCGCTTCTATACTTCGATCTAATTGATCCCGCGTCGCCATGTTACCCACAGTACGCATGATCTATTTGTGGGATGATCAATCCCGATCACTTTAGGACATAATTCCAAGGAAGATGCAATCCTTCATTAGCATGATGCATGAAATCAATCAGCTGAATCATCTACAACTAAATGTAGAATTCAACTGAACCCAATGTCGTCCCTATCATCCATGAGGACTCATTAGAGGAAATCCATACCTCACAGGTTAGGACCACTCACAAGTGAGTGTTATACTATGGTGTCTACACTCACGTGTAGGCATACTCTACCATGTAAGAGTATTGTCTATAGAGCAGATATCGACCACATTCAAAATGTCAGCCCAACATAGAGAATCCATACCACATAGGTTACGACCACTCTCAAGTGAGTGTTATACTATGGCGTCTCTGAGGATTCATCATAGAGCATCCATACCACAAAGGTTAGGACCACTCCCAAGCGAGTGTTATTCTATGGCATCTACATTTGAATGTAGGCATACTCCCCATACAAGAGTATCGGCTACAGAGCAGATCTCAACTGCATACAAAACGTCAGTCATGTTGTCCATGACTACTTATCGTAGAGAATCCATACCACTAAGGTTAGGACCACTTCTGAGTGAGTGTTATTGTACTGTGTCCACAGATGAATGTGGGTACTCTCCATGTGAGAGTAACATCTACAAATAATATCTCAACCGTACCTAATTATCTGTCCTATCACCTGTGAGGAATCATCGTAGGACATCCTCAGCATGAATGCTAGGACCACTCACAAGCGAATGTTATACTACGGTATAAAAAAATGAATGTGGGTACTCTCCATGAGAGTAACATCTGTAGAGCCATCCTTAGCTAGTAAGGACCACTCTCATGAACATAGTGTTATACCTGCCATCCTCAAGAGAGGACACTATGTTCCACAAGTGAAAGTCTGTACCCTCCATGCGAGAGTAATATCTGCAGGGCCATGCTTACCTAGTAAGGACTAGTCTCACAAACATAGTGTTATACTTGCCATCCTCAAGAGAGGATATTATCATCCACAAGTGAATGTCGGTCCTTGTCAGCATCTTCAGGTATGCTTGGCCTCTTTCATGCTAGAGCATCATTGTCATCCCATCATTGATGTCAGTCTCATCATCACCCCCAATTTTATTGGAGGATGCATATTATCAACCTACTCCACCTTTTCTCAAGGAGGGTTCATAGTCTTGACTTCTTATTTATTTTCAAGGATAGTCCATATCTTTGACTTGTTCCTCCTTTTTGAATAAATTCCACATATTCAAGTTGTTCTTCCTTTATGAAGAAAGTCCATACCTTCGATTCGTTCTTCCTTTTTGAAGAAAGTCCACATCTTCGACTTTTTCTTCCTTTCTGAAGAGAGTCCATATCTTTTACTTGTTCTTCCTTTTTTTGAAGAGAGTCAATATCTTCGACCTATTTCTCCATTCCGAGAAGGGTCGATATATTCGACCTGTTTCTCCTTTCCAAGAAGGGTCCATATTAACATCAATGTTCCTCCTTGCGAGGAAAGTATGTAGTATCATCATTACTATTCCTCCTTTGGAGGAAAGTCTTTGTAACGTCCCCCTCGAACCTTGAACATCTAAGAGAGACTATGACTCGTAAAAGTAGAAAATGAAACATAAATGCATCCTCGAGGAGTATAAATCCCTCATGAGAATGAGGTTACTCCCAGCCCTAGAATTAATCAAGGGCACTTGAGACTTTCTTCTTTGAAGAACATTATATGTATGGCTGGGATATACATTTGGGATATGTATTATCTAAATCACATGTGATGTTACCCATAATTTGGGACATCACCTCGTGAAACAATCGCATACATATATATATAATATTATAATAAAGAAGAATATATAAATATATAAATATATATATATATGCTGGAGAGGTATATGTATATATATGGGTAGAACATGTTAGGTTACATATAATAAATGGAAAGTTACATGGCGAACCAAACCTCATGTATATAATAGAGGAACCCTATATACATGATATTGAAGAATTATATATATGCAGGGTGGAGGCATACACATATTGACATTGTATGTTGAACTTATAATGTTACAACATTTAATAGTAATGCAAGAACCTCCCACCTACCTACATCATATGAGAGAACATATACGAAACCATATATATATATATATGTATATGTATGTATGTATAATTGTGTTTAAGGAAGATAGTATATATATATGCGAAAGACATATGTTTGTGATATGTATATTGGTGTTTATGGAAAGATAATATACATAAGTTAAAGACATATATTTGAGGATAATATATATATATTAAAGACATATATTTGTGAGGTGTGATGTATGTAGAACATACAAAGTAAAGCAAACCACCGGTGCTCATACATGTTATATACAGCACACATACATTAATGTAGTACTTTCCTCCTATATAAGGATATTAGTGGGAGTTATAGGAAAGAGGAAATTCTATATATAGAGAGATACTACATTACGAATTTGAGAATACAGGCTTTATGGATGGTATAGGTTACCATGTAAGAATAATATAAAAACATAAAACTGCTTAACGGTGGCATCACAGAAACCAAAATTATAATTAGGTATGCATGAATATAAATACCTATATACATAATAAGCAGTTGATGACAGGTAAGTCGACCTGAATAAATGGGGATTGTATTACATTAAGGAATAATTAAGACTTGATTGGCTTGGACTATACAGCGGGAATTATTCCCACTATAAGAAAATAATGCCATTTGTCTTAATGGCTGTTGGAATCTTTAGAAACGGTTCCCCCTTGAGTGTGGCATTAAGTTAGACAAGGATCGAAATTTCTGGAATTCCTTAATCTCCGTTGAATGGCAGGGTGTGCCCTTTTTATTTGAATAACTACATGCCGAGAATCTCATCCCATATTTTTAATGGCTGCTCGTGCCTTTTAAAGAAATTTTTAAAGCATGCGTTCCTCTTGAGCAGGCTCAGTTGCTGCCGTGGTATCATTTAACCCGGGCATGCCATCCTTTCAGCACTTTTTATGGAAATGGAAAAGGACTGGTTCTGGGGTTGACTGCGTCCTCTTTTTAAAACACCGGGGAGCCAACATCCCAGGGGGAAAAAAAAGAAAAAGAACCAGCTTACATTTAGGTGCCAATATGAACTCATGTTCATAGGTGATAGGGTTCTTGTATCTCTGCGAGATTTAGCTTTGTTTTAAGGCGTTTTGAAAAGGAGGAATGCTACCCTTATGAGGAGACCGATCTCTACATATTAAGATAATACTCCCTGCGCATGAGAAGGAATTCCATGTGGGATGGAATTGAGGCATCATTGCTGCGTGTTAAGGAGATACATTTCCTCTAGTTGTCCACGTCTCAGTTTTTCTTCCACAAATGTGGGATTTTGACTGCTGGGTGAGATATCAATGGCACATTTCAGTAAGTTGGGTTCGATATGGATCTGGTGAGAGACCTGATTTCTTCTTTTGTTTAAATTTATGTGAAATGCCTTAAAAACTACCTAGGATTGGGGTGGTTTAGGAAGGCTATGGAATTTTTAGCTAGCATGATGAACTATGATTTTTATTTTAGTTATGCCAACGTTCTTTGATATTTCATGGATGCTTTTGGTTCTCATTTATGGATATGAAATCAAGCTGTGTGTGGCTGCGTTATAATCCACATTACCTACATTTCGTTTAAGCTGAATGAATGCATTTTCAAACCTGTGGTTTGAGCTTGGAAATGTGTTTTTGTTCCTTCCTTTTGATCCACATTTCCTGTGTCTTTTTTAATTAAGATAAATGAAGGCGTGATTATGCAACAACGATTTGAGTCTGGAAGTGTGTCATATATCCTTGCCAGCATTTTTGTTTTTGTAGTGGATACCTCCATGTCAATGTAAATCCCACTTCAAGAATTCTATCCCCGACTGAAAACCTTCTGTTATGACTGCCATCCGTTGATGCGTGCTCAGTGTTATTTATGATGGCCCTCCTTTGGAAAAATAAAAATGTTTCGGTGCCATATCGTTTGTCTGTTGTGTCAAACACTATGGGTTTCTTTTATCCGTGTATTGCCCTCTGGAAATGGGTTGTTTGATGAAGACCACGCTGCCTTCATACTAGCACCATAGAGATATGCGACTGTCTTTATAAAGACTGCGCTGCCTTCATAACTCTGCACTTTGAGAAAATGCTGGGTTTTAACTTAAACTGCCTTTGCCTTTTGACAAGTTGAACTTAGTTATAGATAAGAAAACTCATGAATCAGCCTATCTGGATTTCATTGTCAAACGATGGTCTCGTGAAAGAGATATTGTATAGCAGTAATAGATAAGAATCCTGTCTGTTATCCCATGTACATTGACGCATGTTCTCCCTGTTGGTTGGCCGATTTTTTTTTGTAGCAATCAATATTTTTGGGGGTCAGTCTGCTAAGATAGACCCAGAGAGAAATCGCTGGTAGGGTTTAGCGATTTCAGAAATCACTGGTAGGGTATAGATCTAATAATTGTTAATTGTTCTAAATAAAGGAAGCATTGCTAGGGTTGCGACTTCCTTACTGTTACAGATCGGATAATTTTTCCAGCGTATAACTTGATTTTTCTACTATGAATATGGATAGGAAACGTTTGAATTCCTTGATAGGAATTAGGGTTTAATTGCTGAACAAATCCTAAAGAATGATTGGAGGACGTGATTCCTTATAAACTGAATGGTGTTTAAAGAAATGCTTGTATTGGCACTCTCCTGAGAGATAGCATATTCTCCAGGCTGAATTATTGCCTGGGGATTATATATATATATATATATATATATATATATATATATATATATATATGGGTGTGAATATATTAATCCTTGTGCCTACTATTATATGGGAATGTGAGATAAAAATTGTAGGACTCATTACTTTGTGCCTACAGAAATGGATGCTTGAAAATTAATAATCTATAATGACCACAGATATTGCGCCTTATATGGTAAAGAGACAAATTGTAGTACTGCTGCTAGGATGGTGCATTGTACATTGTTAGGATTTCATTATTTAGTATGAAATGTTGGTTTACAGCCAAGTTCCTCATGTGTCTAAGGAATTGTAAATGCTTTTACAAGCTATCATAAAGAAAAGCAAATTTCAGTTGCAAGTGTCTCTCTGCGAAGAGATTGGAGGCCAGGTGAACCGGCTATGAATGCGGTTGTACCATGACAATGTAATTACTCTATAATAAGCAATAAAAGAAAGCAGATTGGTGGACGTAGCCTCATGGACGAGGTGAACCACGTGAATTGTTGTCTTGTCTTTGGATTACCCTGGCTACCTTATATATCATTTTATGTTTTAGTGAATGCTCAATGCTTAACAATGTTTAATGTTGGGTGCACTGGTTATGAATTTCCTTTTGGAAAATAAACAAATGGCGTGTAGGATTTTCTCTGATTTTGTTGTAGGTAGGGTATTTTTCCAATTATGTGATTTTTTATACTCAAGAGTTTAATATGTTGTGTTGTGGATAGTGTACCAGGAAGAATGTTAATTCCCATATCACCAAATTACACTGAGATATACAAGGTTCGTTACAATAATAGTGTGAACCCTTTTTCTGATTAAAGTATCAATAACCAAGAGTCGAGTTAAGGGAGAATTAAGAACTTAGAGTTAATCTTTCATGTACTTGCATAAGACTTAAGGGTGTGTCATAATGTCATCCATTGAGTGGCTTAGCATGTAAAAAATAAATAAAAAATAAGATATGGCAACTTGAGAAGTGGGTAGATCCCTGCTAATGGAGGTGATACGGATTGGTTGATAAATACTAATTAATATCTGTCTTATGGCTGACACTTCACTAAGGCCATTTATTACAGGTATTAGACTAACACTCTTCAAGGAAAATTTCCCCTTTTTCTGCTTTTATTAGCAACAAGGGACTACAGGGACATTACAGTCTTTATGTAATATCTCAAATTTTGGAGCTAACACTTATAGGCATGTGTCTATTAGGTCATGGACCCCACTACATATGAACATTTGATTTGTTTTATATATTGGGCATAAGCCCTTTTATTTATAATATATGTATATGCTTGTTTGTGTTAGGAGTGGACCTTGAAGCACATGATTGACGAGATCTTTTGTGTTGAGTGAGAAGCTCTTGAACACATGAGTACTTACCTTTGTGTTGAGCGAGAAGCTCTAGAACACATGAGAAAATAATTGGATGTGTTGGGCATAAGCTCTGAAGCCTTCCATGTTGATGTTGACCATAAGCTCTGGAGCATTGGATCCTTGGCCATTATATCCGTAGGTGTATCGTACAAATACATCCTAGCATTTAGTGTTGAGAGAAAGCTCTGTAATTGCACTATGTTTGTAAATTCCTACAATAGACGTTGAGTATGGAATCTGGTAAGCACTAGGGGTTACTGAAAATAATTTAATAACTTCTGAGTGAAAACGACTTGAGAAAAATATTGATCTCGTCATACTTATTTATAAGTGATTAAATGAAATTTTGAATTTATGTATTCTCATCAAAGTACTGAAGAGCTACCATGTTATAAGAGGGAAATCCAACATGCAAGGATGTTTAGAGTTTCCTAGCCTAGTAGACCTAAGCCACCTATGTACTTGACCTTACTGAAGAAGTGTCATTTAGTCGAGGGATCATGGTATATGATGCATAGAGACAATTTTTAACAAGTGTTATAATACTATGTATTTTATACATATTATGTATAAAGAATTAATTATGATTAAATATATAATTAAACAAAGGAAAGAAGAGAAGCTCCATCAATTATTATTTATTATTAAAGGATTTATAAATAGTATAACACCTATGAAAGTTTAACTAGGAACTAGTTAAAAGTTCCTAGGTTAAGTATTGAAAATTACCCCAGTAATTAAAAAGGGTTATATCAATAACCAAGGTTTCTTGATTTAATTGTTCCTTTGAATAAAAAAGTCTGTCTGTAAAGACTGAAGCCAAGCAAAGGCTTGCGGGTTCTTATTTTTTTTAATCTTTGGAGAATTATTATTTTTCCTGTTTTTGCTCTCAAGTGTTTTCCTGGAGAATTTTTATCCTCCAAAGAAAAGATGATTGATTCAGAACTGATACTAGATAGGAAACCCTACCTTACGATGTCTAAGCTACTTTCATGTTGGATTCGAGCTCGGGGGGATCCGGATTAGAACCAGGAACTGTTACGGGTCATCATTGGGAGGAACATGGTAGTTTCCAAGTGATTTGGTCATCAGAATCAGAGGTCAGATCTATCTTAAATCGATAATGCTGGTTATTTAAAAAGTGTGCAATTTCAACCATTAAAAGAGCTTCAGGAAGAAAACTTACAAGTATGAGTTCTTAGTATGTCAAGTTCATTTCTAGGGTAAATGTTGGATGCTTTATATAAATGCTCTTTATATATTTTTATCCCTGGAAATGATGGTTCTGTCCATATCTCCTAGGGTTACACCTCTTAAAATATAACGCTAGACTCTCTATGTTATCTTCTAGATTAGATGATGGATATGTTAGATGAATGTTTTCAATATATCTACTAACCCTATTTATTTGATTTTCTGGCTAGAATTTGCTAGGGTTTCTATTCTCTTCAACAATCCAT